>CM035228.1:75438788-75498960 GCA_020226215.1 Sindora glabra
ATCTCACTTAACTAAACAAAAAGTATGCGACTTAATATACAATGGAGCCCAAAAATGATTTTATGTCTAATTGAGTGGAAATAAAACATTAAAATTTAATAAGATTGCATTTTCTCTCTAGCAAACCAATAAAAGTAAATAAAAAAACGAATTATCTAATTATATGGCTGGGCCAGTGATGTGGATCTTGATATGAAATTGTTTACAACAAATTAATTTTAACAATTTTACATATGTGAGATATGTGTAAGAGAAAGAGGAAAAGAAAACACTAACCGGTGTTTTGAAAAGGCTAAACAAACCACCTTCACTATCTATGTCCATTGCCTCCAACTTCCATCTATCTGGAACTCCCAAGGCAATTGACTTTATTTTAGGATAGTTTCAAACTGTTAGTTTATTCAATGACGTCCATTTAACAATACAATTGCTTAAGTCAAACCCTAGAAGTTCAGGTAAATCTGTGAGAGCCAAAGTCTTCACTTTAGAAAACATGATCTTTTCAATGTTAGCAACTTCTGCTAGTTCTTCTTTTACAATTTCTTTTACCGAATAGCATGAATTTATCCATAGTTGTTGGAGCCATTGAAGACTTTGAGCAACAGATTATGAAAATAAGTTTGTCAAGTTGCTGCGTTCATAAACTCATAAGATTGACAGATTCAATTTATAAAGGTTTCTTGGATGATCTTTGAATGTCATGAGTTTCAAGTGTGTCAACTGTTGTACAGTCTCCTCCCGGGGGGGGGGGAAACCTACAATTAGATCCAATTTAAGTAAGCGTATTAAAAGCGTGTGGAAATAAATTTGTTTTGTTCAGATGTGGAATGATTATTTTCTCTTAAAAATTATATTGCCACATTAGATCCTTGGTTGACACATTTTGTGAATATTATATTGAAATTACAATAAATAGGTCTAACTTTGAAATCATGGTTTGGAATTACAGATGTGATTACAACGTAATCATGAGAAATGATGATTAGGAAGATACTAAAATTGAAATATTGCCTCCAAAATCGTCATTGTGGTCTACGGTTTGAAACTATTCTTTGAATATGTTAAGACACACACACTTCTATAGAATCGTCCTCAAGGTTCCTTTTAGATGAAGTTCCTTGTTCTTTTTCACATGTAAAATCGAAATGCAGTTTGGACAATCATCAACTTTTAGCTCTTTCAACCATGGGCACTTAAGAAAATGAATTTCTGAACAAATTCTTACAAGGTTAGGCAGATTTAACAGCCTAAGTGACTTCAAAAAGGGAAAAACAACAATTATTTGATTTTCCTCTTCTGATGTTACTTCTTCTCTATGCACTGTTTCTAGCAATCCATCACAATTTCTGATTTCTATCTTTTGTATTTTCACAAGACTCATAGACATATCAAAATAAAGGATATATGTCAAGCTTTTGCAGTTGCACACTGTCAAGTGTTTTGACATACTGAATTTCACAATCCGCTGTTCAACTTCATTAACTATGGTCGAGGCAACTTAACTAAGCAAAACTCACGAAGCATTTGCATCTGGGGTTCGATTTTGCAATCTAACTTTCTGGTGCTCAGTTCTTCAAACAAAGAGCAATCACTTATGTACAAGACTTTTCGATTTTTTTAAGTTCGCAAATTAAGGAAAGTTACTGACGTGAAATATTAGGTGTATTTGCTAATTTTAAGTACACCGAACTTGGAAATTCAATCTCAAGAGGTCAAAGCTGTAATGTTTAATCAATAGAAAAAATCCATTAGTTATGTGTTTGGAATTTTCTATCCTTGAAGATGAAATTTAGTCAATATCAAATGAAACTTTTTTGATCCAAATAAAATGTAGAACACATGAAAATAGTTATATAGAATGTCAAAATCATCATATTTTAACAGTATACAAATCAAATGTTAAATATTTTATATATCAAAATTTTGTTTCATATTATT
Source organism: Sindora glabra (assembly GCA_020226215.1). Lineage (NCBI taxonomy): Eukaryota > Viridiplantae > Streptophyta > Magnoliopsida > Fabales > Fabaceae > Sindora > Sindora glabra. The sequence goes on from CM035228.1 coordinate 75,440,727, forward strand.
AACATTTTATTGCATTTTTTAAAACTATATTCCATCATCACTGACCTTAATCCTAATTAAAACACGAAAAGTATGTGCATACAAACAAACACATACACAAAGAAATAAAAAACAAATAAAAATATTTTAAACCGTCGTGTGTGGTATACTGATGAAAGATTTAGATAATATTCATATATTTTTAACACAAAATAAAAAAAAAACATTTAGTAAATTTGGGCAATATATAAACTAACACTGCAATATTTCATGTTCATTATATAAAATATAAAATTGAATTTTACATGGGACATACCTGTTCAGCATGAGTATTAATCGCTGCATCTACCAATCCATGGCTTGTACTGGACTCTTGTAAGGGACTGAAGAACAAGGTTCTGAGTTTCGGTAGATGTTGCAGTGTCAACTTACGTAGATAAGGAAAATGAATGATGGCATCATCCTTTAAGTGCTCCACGAAGATAGCTTCCATTCTTTCACATTCACTAATCTTTATTTCATCCAGTTGAGCACAAAATCCAGTCCACCACAGCCTTCGATCTGTAAATCTCTCAAATTACTAAAATTTATCTTTATTGAATGTGAAAAATACTATGATATGATTATCTGTGAGCCATTTAAAAGGATTGAAACTTTATATTTGAAATTACATGATTGACATTTATATAGTGAAAAATTGAATATCAATTATTGATGATATCTAGTTTTTTTTTATTTTTATTAGTATTAATTTGTAGACATATTTATATTATCCACATGCCTTTTTACTTTCATCTTTTTCAAAATTAGGTTATGTTTCAACATGTGTTCGTCAAACTCTATACTAGTAAGTAATTTTACGATTTTGTTAATATTTTTCGAACATTTTGTAAAAAATTCACAAAGAGTTGAAAATTCGCTAACGGAAGAGAGTTCTAATCAAATAAATGGAAAAATATCACTTAAGTTTAAAATTTTGGCTTGAAACAAAAGAATTTATATAAAGTGTTCTTAACGATGACAATTTTTATTTTAGTTGAGAAATATTTTAGCTATTTACGAACACGCACTCAGTACCTGACTCTGTGCATTAGTTTTAAGATTTTAAAAATAGTATTCAACTATAAATTTTCCCTATCTAAGATGTGTTATACATTATAAATATACATTTAATATTAGTTAAAAATTGGATAAAGATTACTGATGATTTTTCTCTAATTTTCTAATTTTTTATTCTTTCTATCTAACAGACCTACAGATAGATTTGGATTATCGATTTGTCTTTTGAACCTTCTCTTTTAAAATTAAGTTTTGATTTAATACGTATTTATCAAACTTCAGATTATCACATATTTTTATAACTTTTGTAAATAATTTTCATGTTTTTTACAAAACTTACACAAAAGTTTGAAAATTTTGTGACACTTTTTATTGATAAAATCATAACCGCAAAATGCAAAATCCTGAAAAATTTACAATTTTTTTTAAAAATGCAAGATTTTAAACCAAGCATTCCAATTTCCATGACAATGTAAAATTTCAAGACATAAATTTTGATCCACTAACCTCAACAAATGGTTGTCTAATGAAGACAATTCCTGATAGTACTTAAAGAGCTCCAGGTACTCTTGCTAGTAAAAGAAATTTCCCGTATAAAGTTCCTGTAATTGAGTCATTTTTTGGAAACACATCAGCTGTAGTTAAGAGCATAAATTCGTCAAATTCCCGATTTCTGTTAGCGATTCATGCATAATGGTGGCTTTTGTAAAGTTGGGAATCTTTAAACTCCTGAGTTTTTGGATTTTAGCTATTTCTGCTGTGCCAAATTCTCCACAATCTTGCAAACGCAAGGTTTGGATATATTTTAAACGATAAAGTGAACTACTTTGTGGCTTTCCCACATGATCTAGAACTCGGATCCATTTGAAAACAGAGATTGCAGCCTTCTGTACTAAAATTAGCCGGTGCCTCAAATCCCTCCTGTCATTTTCTTGCATTAGCAACCATTCTTTTTGTCTAAAATTATTTGTGACTATACCAACATATGATTCTCAGTTGCAACGATTATGGCAAAGTCAAGGAACATAGAATTCATGGTAGTAGAATCGTCATTTCACCGTCTTGCAATAAACTTGGTCTCTTAAGAGAATCCAAATTTATATATATATTTCATTCCTTGTGTCCTCTATCTTCATGTTAACAAATGTTTTCGGATCACACTCACCCACTACATATTTCAGTATCTGCTCACAAGAAATCTCATCACTCTTTAAAATTTGAAAACTTAAATTTATGGAAGAATACATAGTGTTAGGAATTTAAATTGCGGTTGTGGTATTGCTACGATGCAAACAAATGCAGGAAAATGTGGTCATAATGACCCAAAATTGGGAAAAATCACAGATATAGTCAGGTCTGAAACTGTAATATTGCAAGTAATATCGTGGTTATGGACCGTTTTTAAATCTTAGCATAGAGCTCCCAATTCCTGGTTCATTCCAAACATTCTCCCATTTAGATGAGGGTCAAATGTCTCAATCCTATTGCCATTTAGACTAGCGCGAGAGGCAAACCTGGGCACGTGTTCACAATCTGGATTTCTGATTCATTATCTAGTTGGCAAGCATTTAGCTCATCATCATTTCCAATAGAATGCCTCAATAAATACAAAGCCTCATCTCCGGGCAATCGTTCAACCAAGAAATATTTTCTTGTAACCAACTGTTGCAAGACATCTTGACTCCTGGACGTTATCACAACTACCATAGAGCCTTTATGTTGTCCATTATCAATACTGGTTTGAATTCCCAGATCCTCCTCCAAATTTATGGGGCTCTAGATATCAGCTAATACCACAAGAACTCGATAATTCCCCCTCATTAATGCATCTCTGATCTTCATCTTTAATTTTTCCAATTGAAACTTTATGTCGGACGGAAGGGTCTGACTGCCATAAATACTGGATGAAACAAGCTTTATTTCCAATGCTTCCTGTAATTCCTTCATGATCAACCCTTCTTCTGTAGAAGCTGGTAAAGACAATCCATGGAACAAGTTCTGCCCTTCTTTTGCGCCATCACAAATATATTTTAGCCAGCGACAACAACAAGTCCAAGTGGGTATGAACCTTCCCATTTTCTGAGGAAGTTTTTGAGTCTTTGCTGAGCAATTCACCGAACTCTTGGAAGTTGTTGAGCCTGCCATGGAGCTGGTGGAATACTTTTGAAAAAGATTAATAAAATGAGTAAAGAACTGCACTTGCGTTTGATAGCTTTTGTAAAAGGATAAAATGAATAAAGAACAAGCACTTCAAAGTTAAATAATTTCTTTTTTTCCCATTTGCAAACATTTATGTAAAATGATTCATTGCTAGCATGAATTTGAATGATTGATCTAGGAAGAGTTGGCAATGAACCAAGTCAAGATAAACTGAGATCAATCTAGAATTGATTTATTCAATTTTGACAGTTTACAATTCAATTTTTTATAAACAAGCTCGACTTCCCTACGGTTTCAATTTCAACGCACAAACTTAGGAGCCAATGCTATACTATATTAAAACATTCCAATAATAATGTAATATTACTCTATAAGAAAAAATAGAAATTTATATATATATATATATATATATATATATATATATATATATATATATATATATATATATATATATATATATATATATATATATAGAGAGAGAGAGAGAGAGAGAGAGAGAGAGAGAGAGAGAGAGAGAGAGAGAGAGAGAGAGAGAGAGAGAGAGATGCTATTTATACTTCCATATCTTCACTTTACTATCACTTTTCTTTTCTTTTTTTAATAAAGAAATATTTGCTGATTCAACCCTTCTTTTATAAGTTAATAAGTTTTTTTTTTTCTAATATGTAGGAGAGTGACCACATGAAAATATAAATAGCATTGCTCTATAATATGGATGCTGCCCACGGCAACTAGTTGCAGCCATTGCCCATTGGCTACACACAGCCTTCATTCAATGCCACGTTTTAATGCAATTTAGTATCGATTTCAATTTAATAAAAGGTCACTCTTAAACTTTTGTCTTTTCTATTTGAATAATTTAATAACCATGTTTAAAATTAACATATATATATATATATATATATATATATATATATATATATATATATATATATATATGTATAATTTATATTAAAAATCTCAATAATAATAAAAATACTACTATAAAAATAACAAAAAATAGATAGATGTACTATTTATTTGTTAGTGTTATAAGTATTTAATACATGTACAAATATGACACTTTAGGTCAAATTAAGTAGGAAGTTGACTTTACTTTGTTTTATACAAATTATTGAGTTAGAAAAGTAACATAGAATAATAAAAGTGTGCTTGTAGCTATAAAAAGGATACAAGTATTCTAATTATATTTCAAACACAATACGATGCTAATATTTTGTAGACTATACATAATTTATAAATTAAAGGATTATTGTTAATTAGGCCCTATATATGTGTGACAATTTTATGTAGGCATATAAGTACTTGGGCTAACACTAATAAATGAGTCTAGATCCTATGATAGATAGGATCTAAGACTCAAATTACATAATATATAAAGAGGTCCCTACTTCACATCTCATAAATCTTAGATTTTTGCTCTATCTATGAGACTTACTGCACATAGATTGGGGGATTACTATAGGAGGGATTCCCCCAATTCATTAGCTAGAAGGCCTATTTTTAGGATTCTCAGTATTTATGAAATAATTCATTGATTATATTAATATGATTTATTTTTGCTTCCTCATTGTCATATTGCAATTGAAAGCCAATATCATGGAGAATGAATTTTTCATGAAATATTTCCATCAATTGGTATCAAAGCCAAGTTTTGGCCTTTGATTCTGGTTAATTATTGAAGGAATTTTGAATCAATATTGTTGGTCTTCATATGATATTTATACCAATGATTATCTTGAATAATGCCTCCATAATTGATCAGGAATTTCTATTATATTGTACTTCCTATCATAAATTTGCTTGTTTGGTTCTATGTATATGGATATTGATGCAATAACTGTGGAACCGTAATATTTGGCTCAAAAAGTGCATAAAAATGGGAACCCAAGGATGAACAGTACCAATTACCTCCATTGTTGAACTTGTATATTATAAAAAAATTGAGAGGAAAAAAGAGTGAAAAATGGGTAGTTTCAAATTGGGCTTTTAAGGGGAATCCTAGGATGTTAGAAACATAATAAAACATGTAAAAATCTCCTTGAAGCATTAGAACCTCTATAGCATAAAAGCTCCTAATTTTGAAAATTTGAAATAACATTTTTTAGGTGGTTTTGGCCAAGAAACTAATAACTACAACAAATTAACACTTGTCCCACGAATTATACCATTAAAATATAAAATTGTGGCAATTTTACCATTTACCATGGGAACAAAAAAAATTTAAATAAATGTCCAAAAAATTAAAAAATTTATGCCACGGGAAAACTTTATCTATGGCAAAATATCACTTGTGCCATAAACAAAGCTACAGGAACACAATTTTCGTGGCAAAGTATTACTTGTGCTACGAAAAAACTTTATCCATGGAAAAATATCACTTATTGCCACAAGATTAAGCTACGAGAACACAATTTTTGTGGCAAAGTATTACTTATGCTGCGAAAAAAAATTTGTACTTGTGGCAAAATATCACTTGTACCATAAATTAAATTATGAGAATATATTTCTTATGGCAAAGTATCATTTGTGCCACAAATTAAATTACGAATACGTATTTCATATGACAAAGTATAACTTATTCTATCATATAAATCAGAAAAATTTATCTATAGTAAATTATTACTTATGCCATGAATTACTTCTATGAATAAAATCATAGTCAAATGTATCATTTTTTATAACTATACATATAAAAAATATTATTTATAATAAGTACAACATGCTGTAATATGGTAGAAAATAAAAAATATAAATATTTATATATTATAAATGTTTAATAAATAACTAATTCATCATTTGATCAACTGATTAGCCCCATCAATCAAATAAAAAAAACTATAGAATTTAACATTTTCAAATAGTTAATTCATAAAATATATGTAAAAAAATAGAACTATCTGTAAATTATATAATTATATACTTTTATATTTTTCTTAAAATAATTTAAATAGGAATTGAACCCCAAACTTTAAGATATGTAAGAAAGAATTCAATGTTCAGCTCTTAAGTATTTTTCTATACATATGTACCAAATTTAATTTATTAGAATGTAACTATTTTTTATAAATAATAAATAATTATTTAACTTTACATAATTAAATTTATATAATAAAATTAATATATATCAATAAAATAAATATTATAACATATTAAAGATTGTATTATATAATTATTCAATGAATTTAAAATTCTATACATACTAAAATTAAAAATTAATAAGATTTACATATACATATATATAAATATATGTATATTAACAATTTTTTCAATTCATTATTCAATCCAATTTTTAAAATATCAATTAAAAAATCATTCAAAGTATAAAATATTATAAAAACTTATTTTTTTTAATCTCATCACATTATTCTAAAAAAATATGATAACAAAGAAGATTATATTATGAAAATACTAAAATCATTATATTATATATAAATAGTATCATTTATGAGATAAGTTTATAAACAAGTTTTATTGTAGAAATATATAATAATAAATTTTACATTAATCACTATAATATCAACGAAACTTTCATTAAAAAATTGAAAATAATAGTTATGCCAAATTATGTATAATTTAATAATAATAAAATTATTATATTAAAATATTTAAAAAAATTATATTTGAGGGAGTGATATATATTAAATAGTATAAATTTTCATGTTCATCCTTTATTAATTCCAATTGTATTAATTTCATTTCTTACATATATTTTGTAATAATTTCTTTCCTTCTAAATAATAATTTAATAAATTTAGTCTATTCATTTATAATTTTATTAATAAGTTACTGACTTGAGAATTAGAAGAATATAAATCAAATATAAATAACTTATGAGTGAAGAAATTAATATAAAAATTTGTGAAGGTTTGAATGATTTAATTTATATTTGTGAATGACAAAATATGTATTATTAATGAAAATTAAAAGTAAATAATTTATAATAATTTAAATTTAAATTTATAATTAAAATTTAAATATACATAATAGTTCAAAATTATAATTTATATGGATATTTATTTCATATAATTCAATCTTTATTGAAGGAGTTTTAGAAAATAATAAAAGGATTACCTGAAAGATATAAAAAATTTACTTTTATTTTGTAATAACTTAATTAATAATAATTAATAAAAATATTAATAAAAGGATAAAATTAACTAATTAATTATTTATGAGGGATAAATTTGATATAAGATATTTGTAAAGAATAAATTTGATATAAGCAAAATTACTAACAAAATAAAGAGGAGTTTAGTTTACAAAAAATTAATTTTTAAAATAAAATCACAAATATTTTAGTATTAGTTCATTTTTATTATATGTATTTATGTAATATTTTATTATTATATAATTGGTGTCATATAAGTGTAGTTTTATTTTTGAAGTTAATCGGTCAATTAAAACTTTATATAAAATATATTGTATTATAATACTAAAGGAGCAAACTAGCGCAATGGTAAGGCATGACATTTCTCAGCTTGAAGATTCAAGTTTGATTCCCAGTAAATGCAATTATAATTTCTAGACAAATAGAATTTTAATTATTTATCCAACTAGATATGGGTCAAAAGTATTAATAGATTTCAACAGATGTATAAATAAAATGATAAGATAACACCTAATTGGATTGGTTAGATAATTGATTTAATTTAGATATATAAAAATTATTTAGCTAAATATATTCATTTTATAATTATTTATTTATTTTTTGGCACGAATTTTGCCACGATTTTGTTCATGGCAATATGAATTACTAGCCACAGATGTGCCTTTCTTGTCACGTTTGTACTCGTGGCTAGAAGAATTTATTAGCCACAAGTGAATGCGTGGCTAAAAAAATCATTTATGTCACAAGACCTTTTTTTCCTGTGGCAATTTCCTTGCCATGCTTGCTTGTGCCACGGGACCATTTAACCAGTATTTCCGTGGCTAAATAGCATAGCCACAAAAATTTTGATCTTGTGCCACGATTTTAACTGTAGCACAAGTGTTAATTTGTTGTAGTATAACAATGGATAGAGGGAGGTTAAAGCTAAATTATGGGTAGGAAAATCATGAAATTTGCATTAAAAATTGTGTGAAAATAAGAAAAATAAATTGGGCCAAAGATGGTCTAAATTAGGTCACAATTATAGACTCGTGAACCGTGTCTACTGGAGAAAAAGGGTGAACAAGGCAATGCACGTGTGGCTTATGCATAGTGATGGGTGTGTGGTGCACTCGCCACCCTTAGGACATTTTCTAATGGCAATGAAGACACTAGTGTGCTCCACTTTTCAAGCACATCTTAATGGGAATTTTTCTAGATTTTTTAGGAATAAAAATATTTTATAGTATTCATTTCCTAATTTATTTGAATATTTATTTGAAATAAGTTGAGTTGAAATTTTCTTATGTAATGTTTTTGCTATAAGCTACCTACTGTAATTTTGTAGCAATTTGGAGACTAGTTGTATGATGTAATAATTTTTGGATGATTATTACATTAATTAGGAATTACTATATACTCATATCATACCATGAAATTTTTACGTAATGGTGTACTCACCTTCGTGGGACTAATTACATGAAATTTGGTATAAAATTTTTGAAAGAAAAAATTATTTTAAATTGTATAAGGGAGAGGCCATATTGGTAATATTAAATACCTTTCAATATTATATTATTAATATAGTAAATTGGCTATAATATGAGTGTAGGGTTAGATATTGTATTGCTAAGATCTTAAACACCCTTGAGTGCTGGATTTTAGGAATATGATATTTGGCCCTTTTATTATGTTGTAAGCACTTAGATGCCCTTCGGTGTTAGTCTTTATAATATGATACTAATTAATATTGTATAGAGTAATTTTATAAGGAAAGATAGTATGATTAAGATTTTTGACATGCATAAGATTTTTTGATATTTTCAAAATTTTGATGTTCATGCAATAAAATTTTAAGATGTTGTTGGGACATATTTGTGTTTCATAAGGCCTAGTTTTAGATAATGTGTCTGGAGATTTGAGTGTAGAACCCATTGTGAGTTCAAATTCAAATATAGGATAAAATTAGAATACAGAAGTTTCTTCACTTTCAAATTAACTTGGTTTAGTGGTTATTTTGGATCGAACTATCAAATAAAACATCCCTTGAGTTAGTAAATGTTTGACCTATTTTTAAATTAAGAAAAATGAATGAAACTAGATCCAACTAAAAAGGATAATTAATTGAGAAGGTGACTAGTAATGAGATTGAAGGGTTATTGAGGCCTATTGTGGACTTTATTTTAGTTTAATGTGGAGAAAATATAAAATTTTAGTCTTTTTGACTTGGTATGTATTAAATGTTTTCCATCAGGTTTTATTGACTTCTTGAAAAATGTTATATAACTAGAGATGGATTTTGTTCATGTTTTATGTTGTACCAACAAAATGTATATTTTATAAATTTTCAATAATGAAATTTTATGTTAGCTACTTGTCAAGTTTTAGCAAATAAAACTTAATTTTAAAGGTGTTTTAGGGTACATGTTTTGAAAGAGTCATTTAAGATTTTGTAAAATTCCACATTTTCAAAGTTTAACCTTAAACCATCTTTAATACTTAATAAGACTGATCCATTTAAGAATGTCTTGAAATAGTGGGAGACTATCAAATTTGGTAAAAGGTGGGAGTTAGAAAATAAATATGATATTAAATTTAATAAGGATACTTATATAAGTTTGTAGGTTCAAAATCGGGTCAGTCAATAGTTAATAACTACTTTTAAGAAGAAGGTGTAATTCATCAAAGACTCTCTTTTTATGATATTTTTAAAACTCACTTATGGTTTAAAGTAACTCACTTTAGTGGGAATTGTGTTAGTCGAAAGAAGAGAGTAACCTTCTTGATTAGTGACTTAATAGCCAGATAGTTTTTGAAAATTGGAATAATGTTTGTTTGCACAGTTGTATCTCATTTTAGTGAGATTGTAATTTTTCTTAGAGAGCAATGTAGATTAATGTATATTGAATTCAAGCATTTTGGTAGTTTTGGACTTGCATTATGATATTGGTCATGGTTAGGACATGTTGGTTGAGATAGAACAATTAAATCAAATTTAGTTAAAGGTTTGGGAGTAAAGGTGTAGGCCTAAAATCACATATGTAGTGGGCTGATAAGCCTAAAATTATTTATGAGCTAGGCCCATATTATACAGATCCTAGGGATATTTGGTTCTCTTAATTTAGTATCAAAAGAATCCAACATGTCAATGTGCTCTTATGTTAATTAATTTAGAAAGATTAAATTTATTAGGTCCAAATATTTTCTAAGTGACAAGGGTTGTCCAATGTGCGTTGGTTGTAAGTAATTATTGTTGATTTAGGACAATAGTTTTTGGATTGCAAATGATTTTGTATCTATATGGTACAATTGTTTACATACTAACCTTATAATAGATCAAGAGATCTTGTTTGCACAGATTACTCACATTTATTCCATCAGTTGTCCAGGTGATCATAAAACTATGACTAGGCATGTGTTAGGAGGCGCTATGTTATGGAATTATTATGCAATCAATAGCAACAACCTTTATTAAAGGTCAGAGCATATCACATGTAATAAATTCCTCATCAAATTGGCAAGTTAAGGGTTTTTTTAGCTTTAACCAAATTCATATTGTGACAATACTATTGTTATGGATTCTTTATCAATAATAACAAATTTGTCCGTGTAAAGGACTTCAAATTGAAGTACCTATTTGTATGAGAGAAAATCTATGAGTATATTACTTTATTTTGAGGGATCGAATACTTGTGGATCCACTAACTAGAAGGCTTAAGGGTAAATATAAATTATGATCATGTGAATAAAGTGAATTTTCCTAAGCCTTTCTGATATCTTTGGTTAATGGGAGTTTTGTTGATATGAGTTCATTGATATCTTATGATATGCTTAAATGAAATACTCGTAATGAGATATTCATAATGTTGCCATGTTTGTGCACATTTTGGTTATAGCATATTTATGGAGATATTTAGACCTTGTCTCATATTTGTTAGGCATATTGGGTGGATGTCAAGACTTATTATGCATAAATTTATACATAGTCATATAAAGTTGTGTAAATCTTATTTTGCACCTATTGATAGTGTTGGTTAACAAGGTGCAAGTGTTTGGTGTGTTGTTATGTTAATATCCCTTTGGTTATAACATTTATGTTACTAGATACCTATATTCTCACTAGACCATTGGGTGTAAAGCACCATTTTGTATTAACATTAATCCTTTTTGTGACCACTATTAATAAATTATGTATGTCCATGTGGGAGATTATTAATATTTTATGGACTATACATAATTTATTAATAAAAGAATTATTATTAATTAGGCCTTGTATGTGTGTGACAATTTTATACGGGCATATGGATACTTGGCTCAACACTAATAAACAAGTTTGGGTCTTGTGATGGATAGGATCCAAGACCCGAATTGCATAATATATAAAAGTGGTCTTACTTTACATCTCCTAGTTTTCTACTCCATTGGTGAGACTTACTGCATATAGACTGAGAGAATGTTGAAGGAAGGAAAAGGCTTATTTTCAAGATTCCTGGTATTTATGAATGATGCATTGATTATATTAATATGATTTATTTTTACTTCCTCGCTATCATACTGCAATTGAAAGTCAAGATCATGGAGAATTAATTTTTTCGTGAAATATTTCCATCATAGGAATCATTGATTTAATTCAAAATATGATTTGTCCATATATGTGTAGTAAAGGAAAATAAAGTGAAAAGTATTACATGAAAACATTATTATTCTATAATTAATAAAATCATATTTCTTATTGCTTATGTTATGAAAAGTTTTAAAAATTACTTATGTTGAATAAAAACTTCGAAATTTAATAGTATGTAACAATATATTTTTATCAAATAGATATGCTAATAATGTTCACATATAATAATTTCTGGTTTTTTTTTTTGGTATTGTGCCTATATACACAACATTATAGTTTGAATTAAATTAGTAATATAAATGTATATGTAAAATATAACATGTATTATCGCTATACTCTTCATGCATATACAATAAATTAATAAAATGAAGTCATCTTTCTTCTTAGGCAAAATAGAATAAAATAAAATAAATTTAATATAAAATATCTTATTTCTACTTTTATTAAATAATATATGTAATCAGTCTTTGTTATTATTATAATACTGATTTTTATTTTTTTCGGAACTTTTAATTTGCTAGATAAGTTATATTATATATAATAATATTATATTAATTTTAAGTATATATAGTTGTCAAATCATTAAAAAATTCTGTTGAGCACAAAAATAAACAAAGGAACGTTTCAGAAAATTGGACGGCTTCTTTAGATCATAATTGATAATGAATTCCAATAAGGCGGGGCATTGAATGAAGGTTGTATACAGCCATTATCTGTTGTACGGGCAGCAGCCAAATTTTACCCATAAGGTGTAAGTTCTCTGAAGTAACATTGAGTAGTATTGCATCGTTAAGGGTGCTGGTTTGTGCAAACATCTATTATTTTTAAATTATATGATTACTTTCATTTAATAGTAATTGGTTAAGAATATTGTTTGAAATTTTGTTGTTTATGGCATATTTCTTATAAATAGTTTAATACTGAACTTATTGAAATAAAACAATTGTCATGTTATCACATCTTTGATAATCTAAATTTAAGGTTATCTCTCTCAACTCCCCCAACCAAAAACACTCTAAGTGGTGATTTCTGATCTTCATATTTAAAATTTATTTTTCACAAATTATTAGAGCACAAAGACTATTACGATTGTATTTGATAATTGATTGATTATAGCAATGGTTAGTTAATTTAATTAATTATTAATTAATAGTTAATTTGACTAACTGATAGCATTAGTAATTTATATAAAAATATTTAGTAAAGTTAATTATTTATTATTAACTATTTACATGTAAAATAATATATAAAGATATATATATTTTATAATTTATTTAAATATTCTTTTACTTTAATAATATTTTAGATTATAATATATTATTTATTATATTAATTTTTTTAAAATTATATTATTATGATTTATTTTACTTATTTTTTTTTTTTTAAAAAATCAACAATTACAATTTTCTAGTCAAGAAATATTTATAATATTTTGGTAGATATAATAACTACTAAAATTTATTTTGCACCTATTTTTAATATTAAATTTAAAATTCATATATTTATAATTAAAAATATTGATGAATTACACATTTTAAGTATAAAAACATATTTTTTTACATGTAATATAATCCCATTGTTTCCATTTTTTTCAAACATGTATTGTTCTTTAATTCAAAATATATTATTTAACAAAATATTTTTAATTTTATAAATACATTTTCTATTTACTATGAAATGAAATATATATTCTCTTCTTTTTTATACAATTTGATAGAAAAGATATAATTATATTCATGTAGTTTTTTATTATTATAGAAAGTTTTTAATATAATTTATTATACTAATTTAGTTTTATTTAAAAAATGAATAATTATAACTTATTATATGTCTTAGATTCTTCTCTAAGAAATAAACAAACATAATTTAGTACTTTCTTTTTATCAGGGATGGATATGTAAAAAAAAAATATAATTATGGGAAAGAACATTTTTTTCTCTACTAAATACAAACAAACAATTTTGAAAAGTTATTATTCTTAAAAATAATTATTTGAAGGTTAATAAGTTGATTACAATAGCTATTTGCTAAAATGCATATTAGCATTGATAGAGTTAGCCAAATAGTTAAAGGCACTCAAATCAGGTAAAAGTTGACCAAAAAAGTTACTTGCCAAACACCATCTCTATGAATTGTCTAATAATGTTTCTTTAAATATATTAGATTTGTGATTTGTGTATATTTTTTAGGAATTTAAATCTAAAAAATGCACTAAATGAATTTCAAAGAAAGATAAATATCAAATTTTTATTTGAAATTGTAGAACTCAATAAAAAAATAAAGGGTCCTAAAATAAAACTTATATCTTTATTTCAATAAAAAAAGTAGTGTGTCCTAGAATAAAACTTATATCCTTATTTCTTAAAAATGATAGGAAAATGAAAAGAAAAAGAAGGGAGTCTGGATTTTTCTTTTTCAACTAGAAAGGATATTACGTGCCATTTCATTTGGTTACATCTCAATGACAATATTTTGTCCTAATCAATAAATTGACACAATCACCAAGAAACTATGTTCTTTCTGGATAAATCATGAATATAGTTTCAAAAATTCCCAAGTAAATGTGGATAATTACAAATCAAATTAAGTATAAGACATAATAACTAAGAGTAATAAACAAAAATAACAAATAATAAAGATGAAAGAACAGCACCTTATAAGGGTGGGAAGGCCAATCGGTTGAAGAAACAACGGGAGACAAAGCAGAGTGAGTGTCTGCAATGAAAGAACTACTGGAGCTGAATTGTGGAAATTATATAACAACAGCCGAGGACTTGTGTAAAAAGCGACTTCCACTGCTTTCCATTATTAAAGAAAGAATTGAGTAAAGTACAGGGTGGCCCTCAAAAAGGGCGAAGAATAACTTGTAGGGGAGAGATTTCAGAATCATTAAATTTATTACATTTCATTCATTTTATATAATACTGCATAGATAAAAAGCTTCCGATGATTTTAACTAATAGTATACATATGTAACCTATGCACTATAATTATCACCATGGTTGTCAGAATCACGATCCAATTTGTGGGATCACATGATTCTACATTTCTATCTAGGTATTTTGTGCTAAAATGCATGAAAAATCATTGGACTGTAGGATCTTTGATTCAACCATGATGGATTGGTTAACTCAGTGGGATCGTACGATCCCAATGATTGGCTAATCCAACATTTTTGTTGGATTGGATTGAGTTAATACAATTGGGCTTAGAAATTTTTCCAAAAAATTCAAAAACTAGTTAACCCAAAATGAAAAATCAAACTTTTTTTTATCCAAAATGTAATGTAGAAGAGGTAGAACTAGAATTAGAAACCCACCTTGCCGCTAAATCATCAAAGCTTCCTTCCATTCTGTAATCTGCTTGCCCTTCTACCTACTGTTCGCCTCCAGTCCTACATGTG
Source organism: Sindora glabra (assembly GCA_020226215.1). Classification (NCBI taxonomy): domain Eukaryota; kingdom Viridiplantae; phylum Streptophyta; class Magnoliopsida; order Fabales; family Fabaceae; genus Sindora; species Sindora glabra. Next base: position 75,456,042 of record CM035228.1, read on the forward strand.
TTGCTTATGGTTGTTGTTCACCTTGTGCCACTCATTGCAAGCCTCGATTTTAGCTTGCTTGAGCTTGGAGCAGAGAGATGAAGTAGAGAGAGACAAAATCCTAGGAAACAAAGAGACTAGATGAAAGAGAGAGAGAGAGAGAGAGAGAGAGAGAGAGAGAGAGAGAGAGAGAGAGAGAGAGCTAAGAGTCCTAGAAGGTCAGTTGAATTTATTGACTTAACTTTACTTAAATAATTTTTTATATTAATTTTATTTAGCAAAATGTTGGTTGGTTGTCTTGTTTAGTTCCATTTTAACTTTATTAAACAATGAATTTAGGCAGACATTTTACTTTATTTTGGAAAATTTAGAGTGAATTATCTATATTAATTACTTTATATAATAATTATTTATATTAATTGATTTGTGTTTGATGGAAATTTGAAGTGAATTTAGGCATTCAATTTAACTTAATTTTTCAGGTTTAACTTATTGGCTTTGGAGTATTTGTTAACTTAGTGAAAATGGCTTCCTTCAGTTCAAAGCTTAATATGAAAAGAAAAAATTTTCTTAGAAATAAAAGTGATGTGGGTTGGGAACATGGTTTGGAAGTGGATGAGAATCCTAGAAAAGTGTGATGTAAATATTGTGATAAAATAATGAATGGAGGTGTTTATAGATTAAGACACCATTTAGTTGATAGTCACTTGGATATAGGTGCTTACCCAAAGGACCCTGATAATATTAAAAATAAAATGATTGAACATGGTTCAAAAGCAATGGAAATTTCATCTAAGAAAAAACAAGGGTTTTTTGGAAGTGATACCAATGATGTTAAGTGGATGCTTCATTTGGTGGAGGAAGTAATGAAAGCATTCAACTTTAAAGGGGATCTTTAGAATTAATGTTGAAGAAACCCACATCAAGTGTGGGAAAAACTCAAACCACTATCAATCAAATGTTCAAAAAAGATTTGAAAGAGGAAGTTTGTTAACAAATATCCAAGTTTTTTTATACTAGTGTAATTCCATTCAATTGTGTGAAAAATCTTGAATTTGTAAAGAAGTGTCAATTAATTAGGAAATATGGAATTGGATTGAGGCCTCTTTCTTACCAAGAGATAAGAGAAAAATGTTTGAATCAAGAAGTTATCTGCACCAAGAAATTGCTTGAGGAGCATAAGGAGCGATGGAAGAAAACATGTTGCACTATCATGTCAGATGGTTGGACAGATAAAAAAAGGCAATCCATATGTAATTTTCTTGTCAATAGCCCAAAGGGTACAATCTTTTTATCATCAATTGATACATCTAAGTTTTTAAAGACAGTTGAGAAGGTGTTTGAGATGCTAGATAACATTGTTGAACAAGTGGGTGAAGAAAATCTTGTTTAAGTGATTCTTATAATGTTGTAAATTATAAGGCTGCAAGAGAAATGTTAATGGAGAAAAGGAAAACTCTTTTTTGGACATCTTATGCTGCTCATTGTATTTACTTGATATTGGAAGATTTTGAAAAAAAAATTAAATATCCATTGCTTGGTAATTGCTAAAGTTAGGAAGATCATAACATATATTTATGGGAGGACTATAGTTATTGGCATGTTGAAGCGTTTTACAGAAGGCAAGGATTTAATCAGGCCAGCTATCATTCACTTTGGTACATCCTATTTGACCTTAGGATGCCTTAGCAACTAAGGGTGCATTGATAAATATGTTTAATTCAAAAACATAGAGATCAAGTAAATTTGCAACTACAAAAGAAGGACAACTTGTGCAATCATTGGCAACAAATAGCAGATTTCGAAAAAATTTTGTGATTTTGCCTTAAAGCTGCATATCCTCTTATTAAGGTCTTTCGATTAGTTGATTCTAATGAAAAATCAGCAATGGGTTTCATTTATGAAGAAATGGATCTTGCAAAGGAAAAGATACAAGCTAATTTCAACAATGTTAAGAGAAGGTTAGTAATATAAATTTTAACATTTATAATGTATTTTTATTGTTATTTATCTTTTTTCTTATGAATTGTAATGTATATTTGTTGTTATTTGTCTTCTTTGTAGTTATAGGCTTATTTGGGAAATTATTGATAAAAGGTAGGATTCTCAACTTCATAGGTCCTTACATGCAACAACATATTATTTGAATCCTCAATTCCATTATAGTCTTACTTTTAAAGTTAATTTTGAAGTCACCAAAGGACTATTTGAGTGCTTAGAAAGAATGATACCTAATAAACTTGAAAGGGCTAAGATTCATGTGCAACTTGATCAATTTAAAGTTACAAGTGGGTTATTTGGTATTGAAATTGCTTTGATGACAAAGGACATGAAAGGTCTAGCTATGTGGTGGGATTCTTATGGAGCAGAATTTCTTGAATTGCAAAGGTTTGCCATTCGAATATTGAGCTTAACTTGTAGTTCTTTGGGGTGTGAATGTAATTGGAGTGCTTTTGAGATGGTAAGATTGTTTTCTTATTAGTATAATCATTTGTTTAAATATTGCCTTCCTTGTTTTCATTATGTTTCAATCACTTATAAGTCATAATGTTTTTGGAAAAAATAGGTTCATACAAAGCAGGGAAATTGTTTACACTAAAAGAAGATGAATAACTTAGTTTTTGTGATGTACAACCTAAAGTTGAAAGGTAGACAAGTCAGAAAATCCATTGAGATGGATAGTTTTTGATGATTTACCCTCTGATGAAGAATGGATAACTGGTGAAGGAGAAAATCACAATGAGGATACATATGAAGGAAGAGATGATGATGAATGTGGTGATTTTGTGCTTAAGATGAAGATGAAGGTGTTGATGGAGAAGGTGAGGATGGAGATAATGTGGAAGACATGCACTTGGATGAAGTTCAATTCCATGAGGATGAAGATAAGGATGAGAATAAAGATGAATTGGAAGATGTTTCAACATGTTAAAGATAATGAATTTTATTAAATTATATTGACACCTTGTCTTTTTAGTATTGTTTGTTTGAAATTTATAACTTGAGAACTTATTATTCCTATTTAATTTATGACAATATGTGTAACTTTTAATTTTATATGCATATCTAATTACTTTAAAGATTTATTTTTTCTTACAAAAAGGTTATAAGTAGGTATATAAAATGTACATTGGAACTTAAGGTAGGATCTTACGATCCTGTTGCGATCCCACAATTTACGATCCCACCCTTCCCTTCTAATCTTAGGTAGAATATCAATATTGACAACCATGATTATTACTTAGAACTATACTTGGGAGGAAGAACGAATCTTCATTGGCAACTCTGTTTAGATGATTTTTAATTTTTGAAGGAAATTTTTTGAAAATAAATAGGTTTATTTATAATTGATCAACAAACTTCCAATTGAACGTGGGTTTCCCATACTTTAATAGAAGGTGTGGGACTTAAATGCAATCCATATTTTCCTTCTTTCAAGAAAGTGTTGGTAAGAAAATGAAAATAAAAGAATTTACTCTTATTAATTATTAAAGGATATATGAATATGGATGAGATTTTTTTTTACATCAAGTGTGAAATAGTCAAATGCTAGGAGGGCTTATGCCAAAATTTCTAAAAAACACACTTGGCACATAAAAGTCAATATTTTTGAAAGCTATGTAGCATGACGCCAAAATGACAAGTGTCATGACCTTTATCCTTAATGTGATCTTTGACATTATTTATTGAATAACTTGAAAAGGACCAATTTTGAGATCTCCACAATAGAATTTTTTCATTTATCTCATATGGTTTGACATCTTCTGCAATTGGCGATACTTGATAATTTGGCAAAATAGCAGAAGATGACTCTCCTTATATAGGTGCTAATGGAATAATTGTTTTGTCTTCAATGAAATCTGTGATGTGTGATATTTGGCTTCCATTATCCAACTCATTTTCAAAGAAGACAACTTGATCTAATTTAATTACTTTAGTTATGTGAATCAAATAATAAAATTTTCTTCCTCTTGAGCCACTACTATACCCAATGAAATATCCATTAGTAATATTTGAATCAAGTTTCCATATAGATGGAATGTATGACTTTACTTTAGCTTTGCAACCCTAAAATCAAAAATTTCTTGAACTATTCTTCTTACCATATAGAAATTTGTAAGGGGTTTTAGGCATTAACTTGCTAGGAACCTAATTTAGAATGTATGCCATTGTTCTCAATGCATCACCCCATAAGAATTTTGGTAGCAAAGTATAAGCTAGCATGCATCTCACCATGTCTATAAGAGTTCAATTTCTCCTTTTTGCAATTTCATTTTGTTGTGTTCCTAGGCATGGTGTAACTTGCTTGAATTTCACATTCCTATAGTTATCTTGCAAAAAGGCTAGGATTTCCACTTATTTCATTGTACCTACCATCACTTCCATTAAAATTGACACATTTTATCTATTTCCCTAATTTTAGCTCAATTGTTGTCTTGAACAACTTAATTTTGATTTCTCACTAAATAGCTCCACCTAACTAAATTTAGAGTGATCATCAATGAATGTGATGAAGTATTTTAGCATCCTATAGCACTAAGTGTCATAAGTTCACTGATATTAGTGTAGATTAGTTTTATAACATTCTCATTTCTGCTTGTCTTCTCCTTTCTAACTCTAGCTGTAAGTTTACCTTTGATGCAGTCCACACAGGTTCCAAAATTCAAGAAATTTAAATTATAAAGTACTTCCTCCTTTATAGGTCTTTCAGTTCTTTCTTGAGAAATATGCTAATAATTTATGCCACAACATTGAGTATTTTCATCAATTTGACATCTTTTCTTGCTAATAAGAAAGTTTATTGAATTCACAAAATTAGGATCTAAATCAATTCCATGTGAATCATAACACATAAACCAATATCCATAATAAAGGATTTATAAAGTGACTCAACTTTACTATTGCCAAAATAAGATGAATATCTAACAAAATCAAAAGTAATAATTAAAATTAAATTTCCTCTTATAGAAGATACATAAACTACATTATTTCATAATAACTCATGTCTAGACTTCAACTTTAGCTTCATTGATCCTATGTGCTCCACTTGAACATTGTCTCTGTTTTTGATCTCATAATTAGCTCTCCTTCACTTGGCTTCCTTAAGTTTGTTAGCCCTTAGAAATAATTATGATGTGAATAGTCACACCAATATCTAACCATCAAAAGTTGAATGGTACATCAAAAATTTTCAATTCAAAATAGATTAGAGTTAGATGGGTACCTTTATTGTTTTTTCATCTCATTTCTTATATTTGAAGTAGGCTACTTTCTTATGCCTATACTTCTTGCAAATCTAGCATTTTTCCTTGAATTGGGTCTTATTAGGTTTGTAGCACTATTGTCCACTACATTCATCTTTCTCACCTTTCTTCCTTCCATGGTTGTAATGATCCTTTTTGATTTGCCCATGCACCATGGTCAAAATTTATGCCATGTGACGTATAGACTACCGCTTAAGCCTTACCCATCTTCATATCTTCCTCGGATTGTGTAATGATGGAAATGAGGTCATTGATGACCCATTTAGCTTTTTACATATTATAAGATGTCTCCAAAACATCAAATTAAGATGGGAAAGACTCTAGCACATGCTCAATTAAGTAACTTTCCCATAGATCAACTTGCATAGTTTTTAGTTTGTTGTAGTACTTTACCAATCTTAGAATATGTTTTCTCATTGATACCACCATATATGGATTTCTTGAGTAATGAAAGATACCATCCCTTCTCAACTTTATCAAACTTCTTATATTTTTCATCTATAGAATCTAGGAATACTTTCACATTAATTATTTGAGGAATACTTTTTCTTATAGTACTGTCCATTGTGTAATTCATTACTATTAAGCACACTTTGTTAAAGTGACTCCATTTTTCATAATGACTTCTTGGTCTACTGTAAACTCAACATTAATCTGAGACTTTATCTCCTTAATTGCTTGATCAAAATTGGAGGCAGCGAGATATAGCTTTAATGACTTAGCCCAATCCTCATAATTTATCCCACTAAGTGTCTTAATTGTATAGGTAGAGAAGTCAAGGAAACAAATTTAAAATACTAATGCATGTTATAAATTTTCTTTGGTAAACTACGTAATTGAACTTAGTATTGCACTATAAGGCCTGATACTGATGGGGAATTAAAAGCTCTATAATAAAATGCAAGGACTAAATATCATATTCCTAAAATCTAACATCAATAGGCCAATGAAAATTTTAGAAACACTATATTTATTACTACACTTATGTTATCACCAAAAAATTACATTAATAATATCATATCAATGAGGTGTTAAAATATTATTAATATGATATTCTCCTTAGTCTAACTATCACTTTATTAAAATGAACAAAATTTTATATAGTTGGCCCCATGGATGGATAGGTTTACAATTACACAAAATTTAATGGTATAGCATAAGACTAAATAATTTTCTAAAGATATTTTTCTATTTATATAGAAAAATAATTAATGGAACAAATAATGTCCAAAAATACTCCAAAAAATATATGTGGAAACCTAAAATATAAGAATATTATAATAAAATTTTTAACTTAAAATAAAATTAATTGGCCACTTAAATTAAATAAAAAATAACTAAAATATATTTTAATTCTAGAAAAATTTGGAAAAATTGCCAAAAAATTCAATTCGGAGAGTGGAGCTCAGAAATGTCATCACCACTACTGGATAATGCTAGTACAGCAGCAAGTGGCCTGCATGCACCAACACGGCACATGGCCATCAACTAACACATTACTAGTCATCATCTTCCCTAGGAAGCCAAATTTGTAAGCTGGGTTGGGTGACTTGATGGTAAACCCAACACGGATGGTAGACTTGCATGACCCAGGATGAAAAAAAGCCCAAAATTTATATTTTTAATGCATTTTTCACATATAATGCCACTTTAATGCATTTTAATGCTTTTAATTTTAAGAAAAAACTTGAATTTATACTCAGTTCAATTTAGTGTAAATTTTTCAAAAAAAAAAAGGTTAAGAAGTTTCTTAGCTCTTAATATTAAAAAATGCACTTTTAATCCTTTTAAATGCCAAAAGTACATTTTGGTTGATAATGGAAATTATTAAAATAGACATTACACCTCGAAGGAATGATTAAAAAAAATCTAACTTCTAATTTGGGAAGTTATTGTAAATTTCCCAGAAAACATACTAGACAAAGTTCTATTTACAATTTCTAAAAACTTGATGGATTCAAGCAAATTTTCATTTGGCAAAATCGAATATTGAAATTAAGAGTTTTATGGATGGTTGGTTTCCAATTGGGAAAATCAATATAGCCAAATGAAAGTTTCTGGGAAAAAGAAGAAAAAGTTGCACATGTTTTGATTAATCCTCGTCCCACTACACACACAAATGTATTGAGATAATTGATATATTATGATAGTGAAAGAAAATCATCAACATTGGATCTTGCTTTAATGGTCACCAATAAAATAATACCTAAGGTTGCCTAGTTATTTATTTACTTATTGATCATATCACACTTACCTTACCTTTTTTAAGGTTTAGTGTAATTATACTCACATTCTTTTTATTCTCAAAATATGAATAAACTTTCCTTTATCACATATACTCACATTCTCTCTCACTATTTTAAGCATACACTAACTCTCATATTCTAGAAAAATTAGGGACGCAACAATATAATTTTAAAAATAGAATGGTGTAAATGTGATTAGGTTAAATTTTGGAGGATGTGAGTATAATTTGCCTTTACTTATTTGATGATAGGTGGAGTGACATCTATGTCATTACACTCATACACAAAAGAAACTAGAGTCAAGCCCAAGATACAAAGGAAGCCAAATTCTTTGATGGGACTTGTCTCTTGAGTCATAAATTGTTATACCTAATCATTTTTTAATAATTATTTGACTCTATATTTTAATTCTTCTTTTTGTAATTAATATATGTGCGTCTGTATTTACAAGCATGTGCGTGTTAAGTGAGGGTATTAACTTACATGAAACTAAAGCTAAGGTTAAGGTTAAGAAAATATGTAATGTGATTTCTTTTTGTAAGTTGATATAAATGATTTTCTCGATGATGTTTTAATTTTGATAATTCATGTAAAATTTAATAGTTATGATTTTTTATTTTTCTCATTTCCTAGTAACAGACAAATTGATGAATATTCCAATACATGAGCAGGTGATTTTGAAGAACATATTAAAAGAATCTCTCTACAATGAACCTTGTAGCTTCTTTAATTTATTTAGTTGTAACTAACTGCTCCCGTCTTGATACATATGAATCCAAGTAAGCTGTGAATTTTAACTTTGATTTCTCAAAAAAATTATGTTTTATGGAAATAATAATCAGATTCATTTGCATGTGAAAACTAAATTATTACTTACGTAAAGGACTATATGTCTACTGTGAATACATTAAATTAGGCTTGAATTTAACCATGAAGAACATGCCTCTATTAAGGTTCCGAATTACATATTGTAACACTGCAGGCTGCAACCATACGCTCCACAATTACGATATATTACTGCACATTGTTTCCGTAACATCATTATATTGCGATCACAAGCCGACAAATTTCTGTCCGCCCACACGGTTTTTTTTTGACAAAAATAAGTAAGTGAATTTTTTTCTTATTCTTCTTATATTATGTTGAGAATATCTTTCCCACAACGAATATCTAAATATTACTAAAGTTAAAGTCCAAAATTGAATCAAAACACAAACTTGCCCTCCCTTCAGCAATAGGTTAATGCAAATAAATTTTTAATTTTGTATCGATATTGGCACTATTTGTTTTTTATTTATCATTAGTGAATCAGAAAAGTATTTTTACATCAATTTTAAAGATTAAATATTTCATTTGTAAAAATATTTTATTTAAAAATAATTAATACAAAATAGTGTAAATAAATTAGTGAAAAATACTTGTATCTACACTACTTGCCGTGTCCCATTTAGACATTATTCTTTATTTATTTTAAATTAATAATGTGTGGTCCATTTATCTGATTAACAAAGTACAATTACGGCTTGCCTTGCATTTTAGCCGCTTGGTTTGAAGCATGATAATTTCTCTCCAATCACAATTATTAATGCTTATTGACTTATTATTTCCATTCTATTATACTAATTTGATTCTGTTGAGTCCTGACAATCAATTGTTAGCAATTTCTTAATTAAAGAATTATTACTTGCCCATCACTATCACTTCTTACTTAAAACTTAAAAATAAGAAAAATGTTTTTATATAAGCATAAGCGTATTAATGTATTAATGTATGAATTCACTATCAAAATTTTACTAATGAAGGTTTCGATGAAACTTTTAAAATAAAAATATGATTAAATTCAAATTTTGATATTAAAAAAAATAATTACTGTTAAGTACTAACTTTGAGCATGACATCTGCATAGAAAATTGCCACGGATTAATTTTTCACAAAGATAAACATCACTTTTGACAAACCATGCATATTACAAATGATATAAAAATTCATAAAATAGCAGTTACTCAAAATTTAGTCAACACATATTTATAATTTTATAGAAAAATGAACGAATTATCCACTAAAGGCTACAAACAACACAAATTAGGGGTAGGATTAAATTGATCCAAGTCAAATCTTTACAAAGCAACATATAATATATCAAACATGCCCATATAGGCAATGTATGCAATTCAGGAAGACGAATCTCTTTGTGGCGCATATTATAAATAGGATCAACGTGAGCACATGTTTTTCATACAAACATTGAAACTTTAGTAAGTATAGGAAACCTACAATGGGATAGTAATTCTTTTTAATGATTAACGAAATAGTAATTTTAAAATTATTAGAAACAATGAGAATAAGAAATTCAAATCAGAGGTGCAAGACAAAATTTATAAAATTAAATTAGAAACATTATTAAAAATTTAAGTGAGCTGTTTCCAAGTAATAATGAATATATAGGTGAAGGAGGAGGTCAATAATCATCCATTCCTTTATAACGTGCACATCCTGTCCCTCAAACCATTTCAAACGTGTTAGCCGACACACATGACTAACAGCACTTTTAGCATTAAGCCAGATAATAGTTCCTTTATAACAGATTTTATATCCATGGCCATATATCAAATGCATTGTTTCAAAGTGCTGTTTGCGAGAGTACCTAGAGTTTTATTATTATTATAAAGTAATTTGAAGTTATACTCTAACATCAAATTCTGCATTAGAGACAATAAAGCATAGTGCAATTATTTGTATTAAAATTAAAGTTAAGGAAGTATATTTATTAATGCAATTCAAAATTTAAATAATGAAACGGTTTGAAAAGCATAAAAATATGTTGTGCTAAACAACATCAACTCACCAATGATTGCCAGACACAATAGGTCCATCTCCACTATGCTTTGTGGTTTAGAGGAGTTTGCAGGGGAAGCTTTCAAGGAATCTACAACCATAAAGATGAAAAATATATGGAGGATTAACATATGTAAATGCTAATTTACTCATGTCATTAGAGTTTTTAAAACTAATTTTAAAAATTATGTTTATGACATGAGTGATTTTGTGTGTCTATATATATATATATATATTATAATGAAGTACTATTATAACTCGGTATCTTTGATAATGCTGTGATATCACATGGTGTTAATTTTAATTTGAGTGCTATTATTATTAATTATTTATGTCTCATCAAATAATTACTTTTAAAATCAATAGTACATAATCAAACTTGTAATTTCATTTATTTTTTATATTTAGTGTATAACATTTTTAAACAAGTGAATTCCATTTGTTGCTTTAAATAAGAAATTAATCAAACACAATAAATTGAATTCTTAATATGTTTGTTACTTCAATTTCAATGCTTAAATTTAAAAAAAAAAATTAATGTTATAAAACATGCCCTGACTATTGTTTAAATACCTAGTTTTAAATGTTATTAAATAGTCCATGGTTTGTCGTGGATTCTTGTAAGGAAATGGAGAAGAAGGTTCTGAGTTTTGGTAGACCTTGCAGTGTTAACTTACGCAAGTGAGGAAACTAAATAACGACATGATCCCTTGATCTCCACGAAGATAGCTTCCATTCTTTCACATTCACTAATCTTCATTTCTTCCAGTTTTGCAAGTCTTGCAGCAACATGCTGTTGAGCACAAAATCCAGTCCATGACAACCTCCAATCCGTATATCTCTTAGCTTCCTGAAGGAAGTTTCATCGGAACGTGTACGATCCTCTCTCGCATTTATCACTACAAGGGACTCCAAGACAGGAAATGAATATATATTAAATCTTAACAGAAAGCTTTCAATATTTGGGGGGGGGGGGTGAAGATATCACATCTATCGCGATTGAACAAGTAATTAATGTTGGTCATATAGGCTTCATGTTGGTAATTTCGGTCAACTGCCCTAATAAATTCAGATTAACGCAAAGTATGATTTTTCAAAGTTTTTAATTCAAAATACATATTTTTTGTGAGATGTTGGATTTATTTAATTTTTAATATAAATACATTGGTATAGGAATCGAAAAATCAATGTTAAATAAAAAAAATTATTATGTAAGCATTTCACATCAATTTATAGTTACAACAATAAATCAATGTAAAATGTAACAATGTTTAAAATTTTAAACGAAAAGATGTTGGTTTTTAGCAAAAATTTGATGTGGTAGAATTTTTCACATCAAATAAATGACCAATATTGAAATGCAATATATAATGTCACTTGTTTAGACATTAGTTGAAAACTGATATGGTTTTTTTAAAATAATTGACATATATATTTTTTTTGTAGTAAAGCGTTAGCAATTCTTGCAAAGAGGAAAACAAAAATAAAACTATTTTTTAGATATTTCAACTTACCTTCCATATTTTTCGTCGTGGAATCTTTTCTTTCCTTCGGCAAAGTTCTAGTTTTTTGGAGTAAACTCTATAGATAAATGCCGAGATTGTTATATTCATTATACTGGTAATAAAAATTTTCAATTTAAAAGAAAAAATCTATTTAAGTATACCTAAAACTATACAGCATCAAACTTCATTAATGTAAAACTTAAGATCTTAAAAAAAATGATAAACAACTACAAAAAAATGAAAAAATTTGTAATCACATGAAAGAGGAGATATAGATGTATGAAAAATGAGAAATATGTGTATATGCAAATAACATGCTATTTTAGTAGAAGAAAAGAAAAGGAAACTAACATCAAAGGAGTAATATGTTAATAAAAAATAAATCATAAAAGATCACAAAATCTTTTCTTAAAATAACAAGAAAATAATTTGCCATGAACTAGCAAACTTTAATTGGATTTACATACCTGCTATATGCTCTTGTGTATATATCTTATTGTGGAATTTAGTGTAAGAATTTTCTTATTTTGGCTGCCATTAATTGGATTTATTTTATTTTTTTAATGAAACTTGATTAAGCATGTAACTCAATTATATAGGACCTAAAACTAATAAAGTGATCTAATGGGTTATCTATTTACCTTATATTATACACATTATGTTAAGAGTATGATTTGGGCCTATTTAGGCATATTTGATGTAGGACTTGTTGTTAAGTCCATGATAGATGGACTCAATTAAGGTAATATATATTATTGAGGTTAGGTTCCTTCTACACACTGAATGTTTACATTCTCCTTATCAAAGCATTGTGAATTGCAAAAGTTGTAAGAGGGGAAGACCTTATTCTCGACAAAGGTATTTGTGTGAAAGAATTAAAGATCAAGAATGGATTTAAAAAGTACACACTATTGTTAATTTTAATATTTATTTATTTGTAGTTCTAGTTTTGATATATAATCTGTAAAATTATGAATTTTTACATGTGGTATCAGAGTAAGTTATATCAAATTAGAACACTAATTTAATTAATTGTAATTTTAATTTAATTGTCATTGATAATTACTTATGTATGGTTTTATTAAAGAAAATTTTTGAATCATATAATATAATATATATATATATATATATATATATATATATATATATTCATTTTATATTATATATATGTTCCGACGTCGTCTATATATATTATAAGTTGAAATTCGTTTGGTATATATGCTTCGTCTTGTGCTCATATATATATATGTTTAGCATTTAGTTTTTCTTTGATGTTTTCTCTACACATGCTTTGACTCTGAGACTATTTGTGAGTATATGTATATAACGAGTTTTACGTTTTGACATTTTCTCAGGTGGTGGTGATGGAACATTTATTATATATATGTGTGTGTTTTGGTTCTCTTGCTGTCTGGACGTATATATATATAAAGCAAATTTTTTATAAAATTTCTTGGTTTTCGTTTGGCTTACTGTTTGATCCTGGCGTATATCTGTTTGGTTTAACATATATATATATATATATATATATATATATATATATATATATATATATATATATATATATATATATATATATATATATATGCTTTGGCTCTGTTAGTATGTATATATACGGTTCTGTTCATTATATATTATTTACATTATATATATATATATATATATATATATATATATATATATATATATATATATATATATATATATATATATATATATATATATATATATATATATATGCTTTGGCTCTGTTAGTATGTATATATATGGTTCTGTTCATTATATATTATTTACATTATATATATATATATTTGACGTTTTGTATATATCATAATTGTTATATATATATATATATAATTTTGTGCATGTTATTCATGCTTTGGGTTTTATGCATATGAGCTTTCTTTTCATTTAATTTGGCATGCATTTAATTATTAAAATTCTCTTGATGTGTTTTGAGATTGAAACACATCTTGGAAAAATTTATGTGGAGGTGAAATTTTTATGAGCAATTTCAATATATTTTTCCCTATTTAAAATTAGGATGGTGGAATTAAATGTTTGTCATCACAGTAACTATTTAACAAGCTAATTAATTTCACTTTTGATTTTATATATTAGTAGAGATGGACTATTTTGAAAAATGAAATTTATTTTATTTCCCCTTTAAGATAAAGGACTTTTGAAAAATAAATTAGTAAACTTTTGCTAAAGTTTATATAAAATATATATGAAAAGATTTTTAGGTGATAAATTATATATTGTTCAAAGTTCTCTTTTCCTTTGAGAAACATAATGTTATATATTAAAAGAAGAGATAAATTATTATAAGTTAACTTGATATGCTTATTAATGACGTTTTCATGTCAATTTGATAAAATTATACCATATCATGTATATTTAGATGTGGTTTCACAACTTTGAAAATTGTTAAGATAATTATGTTGATTTTTAATATGTTACTTTAGACATTTCATCTATAAGATACAAATCTTGAAGTGTATCTAATAGATATCATTATGGTATGATGTGACTAAAATTTGCATTGATTTAGTCTAATTAGTATTAATTCCATAATATATATAATTACTTTTGTGATTTATTGTTATGAGTTCTAATGGAATTCATTTTATTGTTTTATATATTTCTTGGGGAAACATGAAATCTGGAGATAATGAGATTATAAAATTTAACCATTGATATGGCACTAAGAAAAATTTCAAAAAATATTTCCGGTATTTAATTTACTATTATTTTATATGAATGATATGAATATTTTGGTTTACACATGATGTACATACTTTATGAAATTACATACCAACGTACACTCATAAGATGATCCAAGTGGGATTTATTTTGTTTTATTTTGCAATATAGAGCATGAACAATTGCTTGCATAATAATTGAAATTATTTTGTTTCTTGTGAAACATGCATGTTTGAAGTAAATATGAAAATAACAATTAATTATGGGGTCATTATTTATCTCATGGGAATCTATTTGTAAAAATGAGTAATTGTCCCCATAATGACTTACTTACTTAACTAATATGTTCCTACTGTACTCTTTTGAGATATGACATTTGATTATAGCCTATTGGTTATCCCATTAGAATTTATTGGTAATATAAGTATCTGCCACCACAATAGGTTACTTACTAATCCAATAGAATCTTGTTAAAATATTTTTGGGATATGATAATTTGTCATTGGTTGTCCCATGGGAATTTATTTTGTGTTAATAAATATTCATCACCATAGTGACCATTTATTAAGCCAATATATTCTTATTAAATTTTATGGGATGTTCTTATTATCTTAATTAATTTATACTATAACCTATCCATAGGGGGTTATTGTATAAATTAGTTAAAAGAAATATAGCTTCTTGGATAATTTATGTATTGAAAAATCTATCTGCTTGCAGATGTTAGATTTTTTCTTTTTTCTTAAGAAAGGTGATCTTTTTGCCCACAAGTGTTGGATTTGCTTTTCTTAGGAAAAATGTATTTATTATCCAATTAGCTTGTTATTAAAGATTTTCCTAAAATTTTTTATATTCTTTACCTACAAAAGAGTTTGTAATGATATGCTTAAAGTCCCAATACTATAATTGTTATCACTATTTATTTCCCATGTGTGAAACAATGATTGTGCAATGCTAGCATATTTTATTTAAATAGTGATCCAACTTCCAATGCTAAATTCTGACTTTGTTTATTTAAAAAAATTATGACTTTGATTTTGAATACTCTTGATATAAATATCCATGAAGATATTCTTGCTTTTAATATCCATGAGGATATGTGATTTGTTATTTATTAAATAATTTGTGATTATTTGTATATATTATTAAAGTTATTATTACTAAAAAAATAGTTTTGTTCCAATCTTGTTAATTCTATAATTTGTAAGGAATGCTTTCATAACAAATTATTGATGATATTATGGAATTTATATTTTTATTGGAACAATATGAAAATTGAATAATTATACACATATTTTTTTAATGTTAAATAATTTTTTGTGGTTAGTAATATTTATTGAACTATATGAGAGTTCTTGTATGTGCTAGACATTTTGCTACAAAAAATTGTACATTTATATATTTGAAATCTTGTAAAATTTATTAATCATATCTTGGAATTATTTTTTAATTTTATAATTAACTTTGTCAATCATTTTTGAATATTTCCCATAAAGGTTTAGAGAAATGTAAGCTATTTTTTTTTTATCAATTCATGAATTTCTCAATGAAAATTTTAGTTGGAGAATTTATGTAAAGAAATAATGAGCACTATGAACTTATATCTTAGTATGTGCTTATCATTTTTTTATCTATAATGAGCACTATGAACTTATATTTATGTAAAGAAATTCTTCCATGATGTCTATGGTAAATTTTGACAAGTGATTCACTTATTTCAAATAAATGGTATTTTTAAAGGTTAAGATATTTTAAATTAATTAGTAAGGAATTTTGATATTAGTGAGAGTATTATGATATCAAATGTAATTATTTATATTGGGTATTGATATTATTCTCTAATATTATTATTATAATTTTAAAGTTATGATATTATAGTATAATTGAAAAGTTCTATTTTGAAATTTCATTTACACATATTTTCTTGTTTTTGATGATCATATAAGAATTAAGTTTGCTCATGTGTAGGAATAAATGTTATGAGTATTTTGTTAATTTTTTAATTACGGCCCAAAATTGGGAAAAATTACGGATGCGGTCGCGGACCATTTTTTAAATCTTACATAGTGCCTAGTACAATGATGTATCTAAAAATAATTAATATATTTTGAAATATATATTACATGTATAATAAGTCTAAATTTTTTGATCAAATTTTAAGGTTTAGACTATAATATAAAATATTGTAAGATATAATAATTTTATATCAAGATGATAATGATTTTATGATGAATTAATATACCATTTAAATTTTATCTTAATTTTGATAGTAATTGCTTCCGCTTGTTAATATATATATGCTTTTAAAGGAATATGAAATTAAGTTTTTATTGTTCATGTTTCCCTCATTTAGATAATATTATGTTTTTGTTTTAAGTCTTAGTTAATATTCTAGTGGGCATTTAACATCAAATTTTGATAAGTTAAATAATAGGCTTAGAAAATTGGGAGTATCTTTTTAGGATATGTTTGATACATTAAGAATAATTTAAAGATCTTATTTATTAAGGGAATATTTTGTGACAAGTGTGAAATTAATAAAAATTTATGATGATTATATTGTCCTTGATTATTTATATACCTTAAGATGGTCTAATCTTAAGGTAAGCTTGTCATTGATGATAATGTTGATCATATATTTTAAACTTGATATTTTTCCCTTAATTTAAGTGATTAATGTATTAATTTTAAAAGTTTCAAGTAAAGTTTAATCATTTTCTCTTTACTATTCATGAATTGTATTACATTATGGGCTTAATGATTGACAAGTTGGATAACTTCAAATGTTGAAATATTTATTGTAGCATATTGTGTGAATTAGCAATTGTTATTATGGTGCTTGCTACGGTACCCCGGGGGGTTTCAAACTCGGGGTGATGTGGCACAATGCAAGCCATTGGATGAGATTACTAAGAATTTTGGTAATCTCATCCAATGGTCCAAAATGCACCACATCACCCCGGGTTTGAAACCCCCCGGGGTACCGTAGAATTGGCCTGTTATTATTTGTATGCTACAAGAAATATTAAATATCTTATTGCTAGAATGATCTTGAAAAAAGAAGTTCGGTATTATTATCATGAATACCAATATTGAAGTTTTGGAAACTTCTTAAGAAATAAATTATTTTGATCAATCACGTGAGGAATAAATTTCATTTTATTTTTTGTAATTATTAATGTGATTGATTAATGGGAGCTAATATATATTTGCACAAGTAATCATGCCTTGATATTTCCGGTGGACAATGTAATTGCACAAGTGATTATGCCTTGTTGATTAACTTGTCATAACAATACTTCTCTTAATATATATATTGGTATCATTGACATATTCTCAAATTTAGTTGTTTTCTTAGTGAAACAATGTTATTTCAATAATGTAACTACAGTTGTCTCCTTAGGGAGGTGAAATTAAAAATTAATATCCTCTTTATGAAAGAAACTATAGGTTTCTCCTTAAGGAGATGATTGTTTATTTTATGGTGATGTCCTTATAAAGAATTACAAAGAGGACCGTTACACTATAGTATGGAAGGATCATTCGGTTATACTAAATGTGTAACTACACCATCACATTCTTGTGATTTTGTCAATGAGGTAATTGACTCTTGTAATTATGAATTTACTATAAAGTAAATTGGTATATCATCATCTATAGTTTAGAGTTGGATGATTCATTGGACCCAATCATGTTTTGAGGTAAATTGTATTGAGCTATGATTTATTTTGTGGCACTTATGTTGTTATTTGATCTGAGAGTCATTTTCCTTAACCAATTTTCAAAATAAATAAAACTTAATTAATATTACCCAAGTGGAAGAATGTAAGAATTTTCTTATTTTGAGTTGCCATAAATTGGATTTATTTCATTTTTAATAAAATAGGATTAAGCATGTAGTTCAATTATATGAGACCTGAAAGTAATAAAGTGATCTAGTGGGTTATATATTTACCTCATTCTATACACATTATGTTAAGAGTGTGATTTGGGCCTATTTAGATATATTTGATATAGGGCTAGTTATTGAGTCTATGATGAGTAGACTTAATTAGGGTTATATATATATTATTAAGTCTAGGTCTCCTCTCTACACTGGATGTTTATGATTGTTTTCCCCATTAGAGCATTGCAAACTGTAGAAGGTTTAGGAAGGTAAGACCTTGTTCTCTACATAGGTATTTGTGTGAAAAATTGAAGATCATAAATAGATTTAAGAGATATGCACTATTGTTAATTTTAATATTATTTTATTTGTGATTCTAATTTTGATATATAATTTGTAAAATTATGAATTCTTACATTTAGGTCCCTTTGCCAATATTTCTTAAGATGCATCACATAAACTATCCTTAACATTGGTTTGTTTTGGATTCTCGAAAAAAACATTTGCATACATGAAACCTGACTCACTCCCACTATCTACAATTTAGGCTAGTCAAAAGTACAATTCCACAAACAAAACTTTCCAATTTGGGAAACTTGCTTAGTATGAGGCATAACGCTTTAAGAAAGCTAATGCTTGGTGTTGTTTCTTCTATATCTTCAACTAACACTTTCTCCATATTCTCATAGCTAGACAACTTGAGTAATTCTAGTTGTTGAAGATAACCAGCTGTTGAAATTATGGGTGATAACTCCTTTGGGATTTTACATTTAATAATCCCAGGTGATTTTAGATTTTTGAAGATTGGATTTACTTGAGGCTTAATGTTGTTTCAAATACGCCTCAAATTGGGTAAGTCAATTAATATTAATATTATTCTACTAAGTTGAAAAAGCATTTCATTGGCATTGTTATCTAGAAAACATTTTCTTCAAGATCAAATACCTCTATTAATTGGTCACATCCCTACACAGTCCACACCCAATTCTTCAAATTCTCAAATCTTGCAAGCATGCTTGAAGGGGTGACATTCAACAAACCACGGATTTTACTCAAAATTAAGAACTCAGGCCAATTCACAGAATGACAACGAAGGAAGCATGTTGCACCACAGTTTTTTAAACACTGCAAATTCAGCAGTTGTAGTTCCTTCAACTTCATTAAAGACCCCTACAATAAATAAATTTCACAGCAAAGAGATCAACATATGTCATTAATGAATAAGGAAAAGAGTAAACATTGCCAACAAAGTCAACAGTTGGCAAAATTCTAAAGGATAAAGACCCATTGATATTATCTTTTCCAACTACACTTGGTCATTAATCTTGTGCTCTTTTATACTTGAGAATATATTTTGTAAAATTTTAACTACTTTGGTTGATTATGTTATATTTTCTTATAAATAACACTAAGTATGTTACAAAACATATATCGACCTTTCATTTTATTATTATATGAGTAGGAATATTGTTACACTATAATTAACATTAATCTTAAATTTTTTAATATAATTTAATTTTATTAAATAAAAGAAACAAAAACATAATACATTTAACTACTAAATAAGATGGCAGTTAATATATATATGGGGGGCTGAGATTAGATCTATTAAATAATATTAAATAAAATTTAGCCACGTAACTATAATCATTGTATGCTCTATTTTTAACCTCTAGTACAATAGAATTGCACTAAAAATAAATATAAAAAGTATAATTATTGTAATATCCCATGTGAATATTTGAAATTCTACAAATCTCAATGCTTGAGAATATTTAATTTTTATTTATTTGATTAATAATTGATTTTAATGTACTATTCATTAATATTTGAATTTTATCCAATGGGTCAGTGTTGATCCAAGATTTATTTAAGTATTTTCTATAAATATTTTCTTACAAGATGGGAATATTTTTGTGATCAAAGGTACAAAAATTTATAAAATTAATTGTTTATATTGGTAAGTTATTTTTCTGAAATTGTGGATAATTATTTATTTATCTATTTGATTAATCTTTGATTTTATGATTATTTTCCATGATCAAAGGTTTTGGAATATTGAAAATGACATTCCCGATAATATTTGAAATCTATTTATGTTTATATATGGCCATATTAAATTATGATTAGTTTGAAATGATTTTTATAAGGAATTCTCTACAAGTTGAAAATAATTTTAGTGGTTAAGAATAGTAAAAGTTTAAAATATTTATTTTTGGAATTTTAGAATTTATCAAATTATTAGGAAAATATAAATATATAATTAATTGGGTTGAGAAATTTAAAATAAAATCGGTTTATGAAAATAAACTTTTAAATAAAATAAATGGTTAGAATTTAATAAAGGGAAATTGAGTAATTAAGATGAGCGGATGAGATTGAGGATGGGGGAATGAATCTAATTTACACCGAGAAGCATGGAAAAATAACCCTAAGCTCCGTTTCCCATTTTTCTCTCCCCTCTCCCTTTATTTTCGGGCTCTTCTCTCTCTTCCTCTCTAAAAAAATCTATTCTCTCGATTTTCTTGCCTTTCCCTTCAATTTTTATAAAATTTTCGGTTGTTGTCCTGTTGCTGTCCCTCTCTCCCTGATTTTTAGTCTTTTATTGTTGTCAACTCATTTTTTAAAAAGAAAAACCTGACCTCTCTCTCACTTTTACTTCCACCTTCAGCTCCATCTCTCTCTTCTCACTTTCTCTTTCTTAAGCTCCTTCTTAACGTTTGACTGCAAGAGCTGCGTCACCATCTTTTGCTGCAACCACCGCAATCCCGTCGCCTCTGTTCGGCTATCCACAGCGCTGGGTGCTTTCCTTCAAGTCGTAGTTGGGAAAGGATGGTGGAACAGGGCAGATCAGATTCATAGCTGGAATAGGGTCTTCAGCTTCTTTCCTTCACCGACGTTCCGATGCGACTTTGCCATTGCTGTTGGCTCTTCCCCCTGCTGACTACGCCTCCCTCCAGCTCCATCCTATTTCGTCGCAGTTTATGGAAGACAAGGGAGAGCTATTGGACCACACGTGGAAGCTGAGCTCTAAAGTTCATCTCGCCAATGAACCACCGAGCTCCAGTCAGCTCCGACGAGTTGTCACCGGACACGATTCACAGTAAAATTTCCTACACATCAAAGCCCTTGATTTCTATTGCTAATTAGTTCCTAAAAAAAATATAAAATAAAATAGATTAGAAATATACATATATACAAGATTGGTGTTGTAAATTGGTGGTAGAATATGATTGAAATATTGCCAAAGTGCTGCATCTGAAGATTTTGTATAATTAGGGATTAACTTAGAAGGTTTCCAACTTTCCATATTTTCCTTATATTATTTTAGTACTTGATGAAGCTTAGAAAAATACAATTTTATATTGTAAGATGTTGGTAGGATTTGATTAGGATACAAGTGGGATGTTATATTCTAATATTTTGAATAAATTACGAATGATGTAAGAAAACCCCAATCATGTAAAGTGTAATTTCGATTATCCTGAATCAAAGTTAAGGGTATTATGGTTATAGTGATATAATTGGATATCCCAAGATTATTGAGTATTAATCATTCTACTTGTGTAAGTTTGATCCAAGAGTTTCTATACAATGACATAAATTAATTCTACTAACTAGTATTATAAATTATAAAAAGGTGATGATATTGAATGAATAGATGATGAAATAGTATAAATAGATACTTTTGTAACATGCATGTTATAAATTTTTTATTTGTAAGGTTTTAATTTGAAAGTCTCTATGTTATAATTTATTTTTGGTTCCTTATAATTAGCTTGAGAAACCAGTGTCTAGCCATATGCAATAATGTGGCCTTTTGAATTAAAAGTCGAAATGTGAGGTTTGATGGTTTTTTCAAAGTAGAGTTAAGAATGTAAGGAAATAAGTGTGTAAAAATATTGAATAATTTGATTAAGAGCGCTATCTTGGTATAAAGATAGAAATATTAAGCAGTGGGTGATCTATTTCAGGAAATAACAGTATTAGAATATCCCTAATGCACATAATGGCATACTTTGATTTTATAAGTTAATGGTAGAAAATAGAAAGAAGTTAATGAATTACAATATTAAAGTATTATGACTCGGATAAACCTCTATGGTAATTAGGAAATATTATAGTGATGCATTGTGTTTATAATCAAATGTAATTTCTAATTAGGGAAAATGAGAAGAGAGTGAAAATAAATTACTCCAAGCTTTCATAGTGATCGCACCCCATCAAGTGAGTATATTTCTCATCACAGTTTAATACTTCAACATAAGATACTTTAAATTTATAAATTATATTCTTCCTATTGGTAGTATAGAATTTATATTCATGAATATAATCGTATGTAAACTTAATTTCGTGGCAAAAGTGCAATTAGTCAGTTGAGTAAATGTTAATGGATTAGAGTGCGCAATGAAAGCATGATGTCATTATTAATTATTGATTGATTGATTGCGATAGAATTATAAAAGATCATATTTTGATTGTATTATATGCTTTGATTGCCTATAATTGTTGAATAGTTATTTATGTAAAAATGATCAGGAAATTAAGAAGATGGATACATACATGGTTATCATAAATGATTACGTACTATGATGTACTATTAGAACTTTGTTTGTGATTTGATATCACTATTTGACATCATTACAAAGATTTAATGTGATTGGACTAATAGTTGCGAAGAATATAAGACCGATCAAAGAGCTGGATGGGAAATCCTTGGAAAAGCATGTGAGAATGATATAAAATTGATTAGGAAATCAAGAAGATGGATACATACATAGTTATCATAAATGATTATGTATTGTGATGTACTATTAGAACTTTGTTTGTGATTGGATATCCTTGTTTGACATGATTGCAAAGACTTAATGTGATTGTGATGATTTATTATGTTTGAACCATAATGGCTATTTGTGATTATGATATCTACCTAGAATGGGTAGTATGTGAGATGATAACGATTTAGTGTATTAGTGAATGGTTGAGAATACTATGATCTGCAGTATGAGATATGAAATCTAGTTATGTATAGGTGCACATTTGACTTGAGGTTTGGTGCTATGTAATTCAAATATCCAAGGACATGGGTTTGTAATTGGATTTCATTTAAAATATGATTAATATATAACTTTACAAATATATAAAGTTGCATCTCCTACAAAGAGGAGGTAGATGTATACTCATTGAGTTTCTATAACTCACTCCATTTTATTTTCAATATTTTTAGGTAAAGATAAGTGCCTTTAAGGCTTATTGCATCTATGGAGATTTAAGGCCGCCCCATTGAGAGATTTGATAGTTAGGATTGTCTTGAATTAAGATCAGTATTTAAAATAGAGATGTGGCTAATCCAACAGTTATTGTGTTAAATTTGTTTTTGTGTATTTGTCTTGAGATTGTATGGTATTGTATGCATGATGATGCTTCATATCTGGAATAACACAAGTGTTATATTTAGGGTGTGTGGTCCTTAGAAAGTGTCCAAAAATAGAGGAGACACTATTCATTTTTTCACAAAAATTTAAAGAAAATTTTAAGTTCCCTTGGAATTTAGAAACTTGTGTTAAATAGAAAAAATGAAAATTTGTTAGGGCTTGTGGAAACCGAATATTGAGTCCACACTGGTTATGATCAAGTTGGGTTATGATAATTATCTAATTATATGGTTTGGCCGGTAATTTGGATCTTAATTTTAATTTTTTTACAACAAATATATCTTTGAATTTATGGATACTTAATGCTATAATTGAAAATACAAGACTAATATTACAATTTTTTAATTGATTTTGTTCTCTAATTTGATTTTTTCTATATCGATTGTAGTTTAAAAATGCAATTGTTACAACATAAGATCGTGAAAAATGTTGATTATGGAGACATTAAAGCCAAAATATTGTTGCCAAAATAGTCATTGAAATATGTTAAGACATACTTACCTCTGTAGAATCATTTTCGAGGTTCCTCTTAGATGAAGTTCCTTGCTCTCTTCCACATGTAAAACTAAGACGTAGTTTGGGATAGTCATCAACTTAGGTTTGGTCTTAGAATTTTACTTTCTGGTGCTCAATTCTTCTGCCAAAGAGCAATCACTTATAACCGAGACTTTCTGTTTTTCTAAGTTTGAGCAAATCAAGGAAAGTTGGTGACGTGAAACATTAGGTGTCTTTACTAATTTTAAGTACACCAAACTCGGAAGTTCAATCTTAAGAGGCCAAAGCTGCAATGGTTGATCAACAGAAAAAAAACACATTAATCATGTGTTTGGAATATTCTTTCCTTGAAGATGAGAAATATAATCAATATCAAAGAAATAAAATTCGATCCAAATAAATTCTGGATCATTTGGAGACAATTATATAAAAATGTCAAAATCATCATATTTAAAAGTATATGAATCAAAAGTTAAATATTTTTTTTTAGAATTTTTATTTCATGCATCACTGATGTAGTTTCATTACCCGCACTGTATAGAATTGTATCACATGTCTTATATATAACTACCTCCAAAATATGATCTATTTTTCTATTTTTTTAACATTTTTTAATTTATCAATTAAATATGCCACATTCTGTTTTTTGCATTTTATATTTTTATTTTTAAGTTTTTTTGTAATTAATGAAAATTTTTAATAGTTATTGCTAATAAAAATGCAATTATGCCATTTTCTATTTCTTTATCTTTTTTAATTTTTAAGTGAATGGTGAAGAATTATTTTTTAAAAAAGTTTATTTCAATTAAAAAGGTAAAATTATATCAATTTTTGCTTATTTTTATTTTTAAAATTTTTTACAATTTATTTGTTTATGAAATCATAGCACTTAATTAATTTCCAAAATTTATTCCTTACAAAAGAATTTGAACTCCCTAATCAAAGTAGTAATTATGTGTAGCATATTGATGAGAGATTTAGATAATATGCTAAAGATTTAAAATTGGAATCATCTCACTATATGTCAATATTCCCAAGAAAACAATTCTTTTCAAAATTTAATATCAATATTTTTAGCACAAAATAAAAGAATATTTAGTAATTTGGGCATTATGTAAACTAAAATTGCATTTGTGATATTTGTATTGGACATACTTGTTCAGCATGAGTATTAATCGTTGCATCTACCAATCCATGGCTTGTAGTGGATGCTTGTAAAGGACTGGAGAAGAAGGCTCTGAGTTTTGGTAGTTCTTGCAGTGTCAACTTTCGGAAACGAGGAAACTGAATGATGGCATCATCCCTTCAGTCCTCCACGAAGATAGCTTCCATTCTTTCACATCTTCATTTCTTCCAGTTGTGCAAGTCTTGCAGCAACATGCTTGTTGAGCACAAAATCCAGTCCATGACAACCTTCAATCTGTAAATCTCTCAAATTACTGAAGGAAGTTTCATCAGAGAATGTATGGTGCAATCTTGACTCTTTCACCACAAGTGACCCCAAGAGAGGGAATGATATTTTCTCTGATGTGATGCAATCCATGTCAGTGTTATGTTGGATATGGAGATGCTTTAATTCTGAGAAATTATTTTTTCCTATAAGGTTTAATATGTTGTCAAGATTTTTAAGCTGGCTCATTTCGTCTAACCATAGTCCTTCAGCAATTAGCAACACCTCTGTAAATCTGGTAAGATTGTAAATATTGGACCATGACCATGTGGATTCAGGCCATTTTACTTTGAGTTTTTTAAGTGTTGAGGTCTTGTCTTTGCCTAGCCATTCCGAATCATCACACCGCACATTAATTTTAAATCTAACTAACCTTTGGAAGATGTCAATATCGAAGCAGTATAATTCTACTGTTGGTACATATATCTCTAAAGTAGTTAAATGCTGCAAATGATCATCTAGGTCCTCAAAACGAGCAAATGGCCGCGTATGACGCGATTCCAATTCCCTGTGACATATGTTATACATTGATAAATATGCATCAACTAAAATTTATCTTAATTGAATGTGAAAAAGACTACGATATGAATTATTTTAAAAATAGATATATTTTATATTTTTTCAGATCTATAATTTAATTTTTGTATTTATATTTTATATTATTCAATTTCTTGCTATTGAGATATTAAAATAGTATTCGACTATAAATTTTCCCGGTCCAAGATGTGTTATGCATTCATGAAGATACATTAAATAAATGATAGAAATATTCTTATTAAATGTAAAAGAAGATTAAGTTAGCGAACTACATCACCTTTTTGATTGTGATTTAGTTATAAGGAGCGGAACTTTATATTCATCATTATTCAATTAATATTTATAATTAAAAATTGAATAATTATTACCTAATTCATCATTATTAAAATAATATTTAA
This sequence comes from Sindora glabra, assembly GCA_020226215.1. Lineage (NCBI taxonomy): Eukaryota > Viridiplantae > Streptophyta > Magnoliopsida > Fabales > Fabaceae > Sindora > Sindora glabra. The sequence continues at coordinate 75,482,778 of CM035228.1, forward strand.
AATTAAAAAGTGAATAATTGTTACCGATAATTTTTTGTCTAATTTTCAAATTTTTTATTCTATCTATTTTTGTTGACCTACAGATTTGTCCTTTGAACTTTCTTCCTTTTTTCTTTCAATTTACATTATGATTTAATATGCATTTATCAAACTTCGTATCATCACATGTTTTTATAACTTCTGCAAATAATTTTTAAAATTTTAAAATTTTAAAATTTTGTGATACAATTTTTACTGATGAAATCATAACCACATAAATGAAAATTCTGGAAAAGTTAACAATTTTTTTTTAAATGCAAGATTTTATACCAAGCATTCCAAGTTTCGTGACAATGTTTTGAAAGGTCTATTCTTTTAGTAGATACCAAAGCATTGCCATATAAATTTGAAGACATAAATTTTGATCCACTAACCTGAATAAATGGTTGTATGATGAAGATAATTTCGGATAGCGCGCAAAGCGCTCTAAGTACTCTTCCCAGCAAAAGAAATTTCCCATATAAAGTTCCTGTAATTGAGTCAATTTTAGAAACACATCAGCTGAAATCATTCCCACCGAACGACACCTCAAATCTAGAGACAATAAATTCGTCAAATTTCCTATTTCTGTTGGCAACTCATGTATATTTGTGGTTCCCATAAAGCTCAGAATCTTTAAACTTTTGAGTTCTTGGATTTTAGCTATTTCTTCTGTCTTCAATTCCCCACAATCTTTCAAACACAAGGTTTGGATATAATTTTGGCCGTAAAGTGAACCACTTGGTGGCTTTCCCATGTGATCCAGAACTCGAATTTGTTTGAAAAGAGAGAAATGACTGCATTTTGTTGCAAAATTAGCATGTAAAAGTCTCAATCTTGGACAATCAACAAATACAGCTTCTGCAGCACCACTAAGAAGAGAAACATGGGTCAAATCCCTCCTCCAGGCATTTTCATACACTAGCAACCATTTTTTAAGTTGAAGCTCGTCTGTGGCTACTAACATATGATTTTGAGCAGCAACAATTGTGGCAAAATCAAGGAACATAGAATTCATGGTAGCAGAATCCGGAGTTTCACTGTCCTGCAATAAACATGATCGCTTGAGAGAATCCAAATTTTTATATACTTCACTCCTTATGTCCTCCATTTTCATGTTAACAAATGTTTTTGGATCACTCTCACCCACTACATATCTCAGTATCAGCTCATAAGAAATCTCACCACTCCCAACCAAAGCACAGAGCAGAAATAACTTTCTCAGCTCATCGCTCTTTAAATTTTGGAAACTTAAATTTATGGATGAATAGATAGAGCTCCCAACTCCTGGTTCATTCCAGACATCCTTCCATTTGAATGAGGTCAGATGTCTCAATCCGACCGCGATTTGGACTAGGGCTAGAGGCAAACCTGCACACTTCTTCACAATCTGGATTTCTGATTCATTATCTAGTTGGTAAGCATTAGACTCATCATTTCCAATAGAATGCCTCAACAAATGCAAAGCCTTATCATCAGGTAATGGTTCAACCAAGAAATCTTTTGTTGTGGCCATCTTCTGCAAGACATCTTGACTTCTAGTCGTTATCACAATCGTCATTGAGCCTTTATGTTGTTCATTCTTAATGCTGGTTGGAATTCCTAGATCCTCCAAATCTATAGGGTTCCAGATATCATCCAATATCACAAGAACTCCATGATTCTCCCTCATTAATGCATCTTTAATCTTCATCTTTAATTTTTCCAATTGAAGCTTTATGTCTGATGGAGGGGTTCCGATTGCCATAAATACTTGATGAAACAAGCCTTTTTCCTTGGCTTTTTGAGCAACTTGACCAACTAATACTGTCTTGCCAACGCCTGCCATCCCATACACCCCAATGATCATTTTCGTTTCTTTTTTAGCACTCCGCATTTCTTCCATAATTTCCTTGGAAATCTCGCTTCTTATTTCCAATGCTTTCTCGAGTTCTTTCATTATCAACCCTTCTTCTGTAGAAGTAGGTAAAGACAATCCATGGGTCAAGTTCTGCCTTTCTTTTGTACCATCACCAATATGTCTTAGCCAGCGACGACACCAAGCCCAAGTAGGGATGAACCTTTGCATTTTCTGTGGAACTTTTTGTGTATTTCCTGAGCGATTCACCGAACTCTTGGTAGCTGTTGAGCTTGCCATGGAACTGGTGGAATAAGGAAAAGCTTTCTAATTCAACCCTTCTTTTATATGTTAATTAATTTTTTCCCTAACTTTGGTAAGAAAGCGAACACATTGGAGTGTAATTAGCATTACTTTCTATAATAGGAATGAAATTTGACAGCAGCGCTTGACTACATATAGCCTTCATTCAATGCCACGTTTTAACGGAATTTAATATCAATGATCATGTTTAAAATTAATATTAATATATATATATATATAATTTACATTGTAATAAAAAGTATAAAAAATAATAAAAATATTATTATAAAAATGACAAAGGATAGATAGATATGTTATTTACTATTATAAATATTTAAAACATATACAAATATAATACCTTAAATAAATTTATTTTAATTATTTTATTTTTTATGTAGAAAGTTAACTTTATTTTATCTTTTATAAATTAACGAGTTAGAAAAATAACATAGAATAATAAAAGTGTGTTTGCACATACAAAAGGGATATAAGTATTCTAATTATATTTCAAATACATTCAGATTACTGATTTAGTCCAAATTATAATATGTGTATATATGCATAGTAAAAAAAATAAGGTGAAAAGTATTGCATACAAATATTATTATGCTATCATTAATAAATTTATATTTCTTATTGCATATATTATGAAAAATAAAAAATTTACTTATGTTGAATAAAAAATTCTAAAATTAATAGTATATAACAATATATACTAGGGGTAAAAACAAATAAAACAATTGTAATGCTATCTTTAGTAACCTAAATTTAAGGTTATCTCTAGCTTTCCTAACCAAAAACTAGGAGTGAAAACAAATCAAGCCAAGTTATGTCTTAGGATAAATAGGTTAAGCTTACTTTAAAATCTGCTAGCATAAGCTTGGTTTTGTGACTTGTTCGTAAGCTAAAATTTTTGTTTGTTACAACATGTTTATAAGATTTAGAAAGCTTGACTTGACTTGTTAGTCTATTTAAGCCTAACTATTAAAAGTTAAGTGAATCATTTATAAACTTATAAACTTGAGTATATATGTCATAAATAGGTTCCTCAATAAAAAATAATAATTTTGTTAAATAAATAAGGTATTAAATAAGATTCTATCTCTATTTTTATATAATTTTTAATAATTCAATATAACAAATTATAATCATTTTTGTTTAAATTAAATTATGTAATAATATAAATTCATCATTTACAAACTTTAAAACTTGAGAAGATTGATGATTGGATTGAAAATGGAAAAGAAAACACAATAGTAAAAGAGTAGTAATTATAATACAACTAGTGAATTAATTTAAGTAGATTTGACTAGGATAACATATTAGTTAAATAGGCTGGCCTATTAAGCCAACAAGCCAACCTTAAAGTTGAATAGGCTAATATATTGATTTAGAATATTTGTTTAATTAAATAAAGGTTAAATTAGTGTCTTGCATCGTATAGTTTTAGTGAATTTTGAAATTACTCCCTATAGATTATTCCCTCCAAATTGGATACATATTGTTATAATTTGTTTTTAATTAGGTCCTTGTCAAGACATGAATGTTATGTTCGTTAGTGAGGTGCTGATATGGCCATTATTTCGCCATATGTACATAACAAGCTAGTGCTTTTGTGGAAGGGCTTTAATTCCTTTGCTCCTTATAATTTTAACAAAATTTGAAATCGCTCCTTGTTGTTTATTTATTTTTAATTGGGTACTTATAATCATAATTCCTTTTAATTAATTCACTTTTTAATTTGAAAATATTGAGTACTAATATTTTCTTTAGGTTAGTATTTATCACAAAAATCCATCAGCATATCTTAATGAATTCTTTAATTTTTTATAGTCAATATATAAAAAGTTGTAATTCATTGATTAACTTAACAATATAAAAATATTTTAAGAATAAAAAATTAAAATTATATAAAAAATTTTAGACAATTCATGGAAATACATTGATGGGTATTTTGGTGTCAATATGTATTTTCTTGATAAGAAGGAACAAAATTGATTAAGGTAAATTTGTTAGTTTAAATAATTATGGCTCCTCAATTGAGAATAAAAAATTAAAAATCAATTATAACTAGAAGCAGATAAATTATAAGGAGCAATTTCAAATTTTGTAGAAATTATAAGGAGTAAAGAAAGTAAAACTGATTCCATGTGAGTGCTAACTTGTCATGCATACATAGTGAAATAATGGCCATGTTAGCAACTTAGTAACAAACTTAACATCCATGCTTTGATATGGAGCTAAATAGAATAGACTTATAAGTATCTAGTTAGAAACAAATAAACTATAAGAAACAATTTCAAAATTCACTGAAACTATGGGAAGCAGGAAATTAATTTAGACCTTTAATGAGCCAAATGATAAACTGGTCATGAGTAGCCTAGTTTATTGCTACCCTTATCAAAAAGTTTCTAAGTGATGACTTCTCTTCATGTTTATTTACTTTTTCCAAATTAGGAGATCACAAAAAACTCATATATGTAATACGTATTGTTTAGTAACGTTTCTTTAGATATATGAGATGGATCTGTCTATATATTTTAGTTAGAGAGGATATTATGTGTCATTTAATTCTGTTAGATCTCAATGACGATATTTTACCTTAAATAATAAATTGACACAATCACCAAGAAACTATGTTGAATCTTGCTAAATCATGAATATAGTTTCAAAAACTACCAAGTAAACGGGGGTAGTTACAAATCATATTAAGTAAAAGACATAAATGATTAAGAATAATAAACAAAAATAATGAGGGATAAAAATGAAAGAACAGCACCTTAACGGAGGGAAGACCAATCTGCTCAAGAAACAGTTGAAGACAAACCAAAGTGAGTTGCTGACGCTGAATACAACAACACTCCAGGATTTGTGTAAAATTAAAGAGACATGCACTGCATGTTTTCCTTTATTAAAGAAAGAATTGAGTACAGGAGAGGGTGGTCCTAAAGAAGGGCAAAGAATAACTTACAGTTACCTAGATAGAATTATAATTGGGAGGGAGAACGAATCCTTATCGGAAACTTTGTTGAGACGATTTTCCTTTTTCAAAGAAAAAAATTCTGAAAATAAATGGGTTTAATTATAATTAATCAAAAAAACTTCCAATTGTTGACGGTGGGTTCCCCACACTTTAACAGAAGGTGTGGGACCTAGAATGCAATCTAATTTTTTTTTTTCGTTTCAGAAGGTAAGAGAATGTGCTGTTGTCGATAATTAAAGGCTACATGAATATTAACCAGATTTTTTATACGTTAATAAAGGGTTATTATTTTGGCTTTTTTTCTAATAAATAAGTTACTTTATAACTTTCTAACTTAATCAATAAGTTATAAGCTAATCTTTATAAGTGTTCTACATATCGTTTGATATTACCTTAAATACTTTCTTCTTTTCATGTCTAGAGAGTTCAAATTTGGGATTTTGTACCTATGCAAATTGGGTTCATCTAAAGTGCAAAATTGTACTTTAGTAGATAAAGTGGAAAATCATAACTTTTGAAGTGCAAATTAAGGATTAAAAATTTAATAAATTATAATCGATAATTTTCAAAATTGTAATTATTAAATCCCTGGATTTTGTTATTAATGATTATCATATCATTCAAATCTTTGAAATAGATCTTACACTTTAGATGATACATTTCTATTTATAAAGAAAATAACATATTTCGTTTTCCTTTTCTCAATTAACTTTGAAAGAAAACATTATTTGTCAAGAGAGGAAAGAATTACGATAACTTCATAGTTGACCAAGAGAGGAAAGAAAGATCTCTGGCAGGAGAGGACAGTATTGCGATAACCTTCTCACTTGGTTGCTTGGGGATGCTTCATAAGCCTAGATGCTGCTGTACATATGATATGACCATGGAGATAAAATTCAGCCAAAACTCAAATTCCAGTTAATTATAATTATTCTCCATGTGGATTTGTCTCTTCAAAAGTGAAAAATGCATAACAAAGAATAAAGTGAAATATTAAGGTAATCAATAAAAAATTAAGAATTCAAAAATTAATAAATAAAATTAAATAAAAAATAATTTTTAAAATTGAAATTATTCACTTTCTCAAGATCTTCATTGTTTTTTGAATATGTAATTATCTGATAATATTTATAATTTATAAAAATGACTTATGGTTTCCTAAAGTAAATTAAAACAACTTTAGTCCCAATACCAATGTTTGGACAATATACAACACTCCAAGATTTGGGAAAAATTAAAGTGACTTGCATTGCTTTCCTTTGTTAAAGAAAGAATTAAGTAAAGGATGGGACATCCCAAAAGAATAACGTAGTTACCGCACATAGACCTAGGAGTAGTGATAGCAATAATATAGAAAGTTTCGTTTTTCTTTGGAAATAGACTATAAGTGAATTATTTGGTTAGTAATTATCTAACCAAATGGGAGAAATAGGAGTTTTTAGAAAGTTTTACTTCCTATATTCTTTATAAATACAACAATAAAATTATCCTCCCTAAATAAAATTAAGCCAACTTTACCATTTATTTGATTACCCTTTTAAGCTACAGTTATATCAATATACTTTATTTTCAATTTTATTTCTTTTAGATCGGTTTAATTCATAGAACTCTAGTGTTATTTAAGAACTCATTCAATAATAGTTTTATACTAATTTTATTTTTTCATATACAGTTGACCTACGTCAAGTTTTTTTGGAAGTAAAAGTATTTTTTTTGTTAAATTTATACTATTTCAATAAGAAGCAAATATTTTTAATGGATAATTGATAAATTTTTTCATAAAAATATGACTAATATCAAACTATGTAATAGACATAATATTGCATGTGAATGAATGAAAACATTAAATAGATGAGTAATATAATCACCTAGGATAAAAAGATATGAAATTATGAGTTATGAGTTAATTTAATTTTTTTTAAATTTAAAATTATGAGTTAATAAAAATTATGATGCAAAAGATACTACATACATAATTTCAAAGAAAAGGTATCTAGAGATAATTAAAATTTATTAATATGTATTATAATAATATTAAGGGTTAGTAGTAATTTTGTTTACAGTTCTTGAAAAATTTAAAGTTGAATTAAATAAAACATATGAAATTATTTCTTGGAGAGTGTCACTTCTTAATATCAATAAAAAAACTTTGAATATTTCTCAATAAATTCATATAAAAAGTTACTTCTTTAAAAACTCAACTTCTCATGAAAAACTTAGTTTTTCATATAAATCAGATAACCCTTTATACTCCACACGGAGAAAGATTCTTCATTGGTAACTTCATTGAGATGATTTTCCCTTTTCTAGAAAATTTTTTTGAAAATAAATATGTTGATTAATAATTAAAGAAAAATGCTTTCCATTGTTGGATGTGGATCTCCCACACTTTAATAGAGTGCGGACCCGAATAAAACCCAATTTTTGTATTTTTTCATTTTAAGAAGATGTAAATGCAGAAATGAAAATAAAAATAAAGTAAAATATAGCATTATTGATAATCAAGGGTGATATCAATATCAACCATTTTTTTTAACAATAAATTAAGGGTTCCTGCAATACCAGTCTAAGTATAGGCTAATTTACATCGCATTAAGAAGAATTATATAGTGTAATTATTTTTTTAGCTATAACAATTAAAATTTTACATTTATTTTAATATAGAATTATTTATTCATTATGATAATATAATATTATATATAATTTTAATTATGTATTTTCGTGTCTCGCCATAGCCTCAGACTATAAATGTAAAATTATTTCTTTTTAGTGTCTTGCTATAGCCGCAGATTATATATTCCGCGCCTGACCCACTGGCAGAAGGCTGTCTGTGCCAATAATGAATAAAATCCCCATGACTTTTAGCACTGCTGTTTTTCAAAAATAAATTGAGAATAATCGATATAAGGTGATGTAATAATTCCAAGATTTAAATTTAATCAATTGTAAATGTAAATCAATTTTATATTATCACTCATGTATATTATCTTATTAATAAAAACTGTTAAAACATTCTTGCTGCTATAAATTTTTTTAATAATATATTATTTTCTTATTTATTGATAACGTAAAATATCAAATCAAAATTTAAATTCACATTTTATTGTAAAAGGCTATTGCCCTAGTGGTTAGTGTTTCTATCCTCATCAAAATCAAGTGTAACCTTAGTTGCGAAGGGAGGAAGGAAAGAAAAACTTATTACCAGAGAAAAGAATTGAGATAATTAGCCTTCTCGTTCATTGCTTGGTGCTGTTTCACAAGTATATTCATTTGATCATGGACATAAAATTGTGCAAAAAAAAAAAAAAGAAAAAAAACTCAAATTCCAGTTAATTGTTTTTCTCCTTGTGAGTTTTGTCCGGTGACAAATTTTTGTGGAGTTTAAAAAATAAGAATTTTGATGAAAATAAGTTGAAATTTTATAATTTAATTTTGATATTACATAATCTATAAATTATATTATTAGTGTCATTGTAAATTGTTTCCCCTTTCACTATTTTTGTCTGTGTTAATTTTCATGGAATCGTTTTAGATTATAATTAATTGTGATCATAATTCCTGAAAGTGTTGTACTGCTTGTAGCCATGGACATTTTGGATTCAGGCATTACGACTCTGAAAATTTAACTTCCTTCTCCTATTCATGAGATTAGTTCTATTTGTGATATTGCTTTAATTTTCATGCCATAATGCATAATCATACGATCCAGGAAAAATGTTAAATTGTTAAATTTCTATCAAATAATTTCACTTTTAGAAGGCTTAATATAGATTTCTATTTGAAAATGTTGAAAATTATAGTGATAATTCAATAATTTGTCAAAGTTTGAGGTGTAGCCCCTGCACACGTCAACTAGGTCTCGTCAATGGATTTGTCCGCTTTTTTTTTATAAGTGCGAAATGCAGGTTAGAAAGTAAAATGGAATATTACCATAGATCGTCAATTGTTGACAAAAAATAAAGAGTTCAAAATGTAATAAATAATATAAATAAAACGTATTTTTTGAATTTGTAATGACTTCCGTGATGTCCCTTTTATTTTATAAGGCTTTTTTGTACACTATATTTTATGGTATAAGGATAATTGAAAGGTATAAAATACTATTGTATGTTATAAAATAATATATTATACCCCATTTGCTTTATTACTGTATAAGATGATGATTCAATTTATGCAAAATTATTCTATCCTTAATTTCTTTGTCCTGTACAATAATGTATAGGTTTAAAAAATAATTAATTTGATTAAAATATCCTTACAGATAAAAAAACTAATAAAATTGTCATAAATAAAATTGAGGTACATAATTTGATGAAAATATCATTCAACGACAATATCTTTGAAAAAATATGATAATATATAAATTAAATATTTACTCTATGGTAATAAAGTAGTATAACATGATTCACCAACACACACAAATACACAAATAAGTGTGTGTATACATTGATATGTAAGTTTAGATGTATATATAACAAACCAGTAAAAATGTCATAATAAATTAATTTAAGAATATAAAATTCAATAAGTACCTTGAATAAAATCTTAAACAATATTAAAAATTGACATGCACTATCCACAAATATCACAAACAGAATTAATCAATAATAGTGTGAAATAAAAAACTTAAAATATTAAGTTAAAGCTTAGATGCCAACATATAAGAAATTTTTTAAATTTTAATTTTATAAATATATAAAAGAGATGTAACTCATGCAAGATAGAGAAAACTTAAAAATAAATTTTTAAAATTTAACAATTTAAATTTTATTCTAACACAATTTTATTGGCTTTTATATCCTCTTCCATGGAGTAGATAGCATTATATGAAATTTAACATATAAAAGTGGAGTTTTGAAAAAATTATACAATTCGTTTGAAATCTCCTAAGCATTGATTGTATAATTTATCCTTTTTTATCAAATTTTATAAGGCATGCCAAATGACGCCTAGATATGTAATTATCTAGTTTAGTATTCTTAATTTATAGAAAAGACATATTGTTTTCCTAAAATAAATTGTCAACTTTAGACCTTAGCCAATGTTTGAAGTGATTAAAATAACGCCGGAAAGTGATTCACCAAAAAAAAAAAAAAACACAAAAAAGTATTTTGATTTTTTATCTGAACTACTTGGTATTTGGCAAATCATATTGGACTCTTGATTAATCTAAATTTGAGTCGAGTTAAATTCCTTCTAAGGATAAAGCTCTTGGAATGATAATTTTATTTATTTATAAGACTTGAATCCGAAATCTTGGTAAAAAGACCAAACTTTCAACTACTCTTACCATCTACATGTTTTGATTTTAAAATTATATAGAAGAAAATTAATAAATTTTAATTAACGGGACCAAATTCAGCCAATTCAACATAGGAATTAGGAAGAGTGAAATATATTTAAGCCTTTGAATAGATTAATGTCACATTTAGTTTTTATTTCTTTTTACTACAATAATTATCACTTGATGATTACATACTCTGCAGCCTAATTTTTTTTAAATTTTATATATGCACATGCACAAATGAACGCACAACAATAAGTAATTATTTTTATCAACTATATTATGAAACATATTTTAATTTATATTTGTAATTTGTTCTTAAATAAAATGAGAAAATATTTAAAAAATAAAAATTAGTCCTAGCAATCATTGTATGACGAATAAGTTGTACAATCAAATAACAATGAAAACATCCATTTATTTAAGGATTTAAATTTAATCTAATATCAATATAAATTAATTTTATACTTTCATCCACCAGTGTGTTATTATGTCATTAAAAATTATTAAAATTCTTTTACTATTGATAAAGATTTATAATTAATATTAATTTTTAATAATGTATAATCTTTTTATTTTTTTGATAGTGTAAAGAGTTTTACACTGATGATGGATTAAATTTAAAATTTTCAGGGTTTAAAGTTTAAAGAGCTTAAATTAGATTTATTGTTAATATAAAATATTTCACACTATTAGTGAATAAGAAAAAGATACATCATTAAAAAAGTGATAACAATGAAGAATCTTTAATAGTAGTAAATGGGTTTTAATAGTTTTTATTGATATGCCAACACATAATTGGGTGATAGTATGAAATTAATTTATAATGATAGTGGATTAAATTTTGATCCTTATTTAAAACTAAAACTTTGAAACGTACACTAATATAAGAATCAGATTTTGTAAATTTGGTTTCTCTTTTAGAAAATAAGAACATTATCACATTCGTTTGATAAGAAAATTAAAAGAATAAATAATTCATATTTATATAAATTTAAAAATTATTTTTTAAATCACTTATTATTTATAATTAGCTAGTGAAAATTTCTTTTATTATTTATGGAGTCTTTAGGACTTGCACTACCAACATCTAATTACATTCATAAGAAATATAACATATGAGTGGTATCACTGTGATTAGTGTGAAGGAACTTTTTATATCAAAAGCTCCCATGCGTTTAAAGTAATATAATTACGGCAATACTATATGCATAGAAAATGGCATCCAAAATTGGATACTGAACACAAATTAAAAACTGTCTTTAAATATAGAATAATGAAACAAAATTGTAAAGTTCTATCTAATGGATATAAAATATTTTTTCAATAGATATAAGTTTTTTTATATAATTATTATTTTTATAACTTTTACTAAACTTTCATCCTTCAATTATTAATTGGGATTAAAAAACCATGAATTATTTCTAATTTACAAGTAAATGAAATTTTCATTCCATAGTTATATGTTTATTAAACAATGAATAACCATAATAATATATGAGCTCACTTTATTTATTGTATTGTATGAAAGAAATAAATAATTTATACAAGATTATTCAAGTATTATATATATTTTATATATATTCAAATACTATACTGATTTATTATATACTAATAAATATGAGCTTAAATGAATTCATACAATTTTATTCAAATAATTTGTTATTCTACCTAAATTTAAGCATATAAAATTTAATTCTTACAATAAATTAACCAATAACTTTTTGATCTCATTTTACTTATTAATATAAGATTTTCTACATTGGTCAAATTAAATTTATATAAAAAGAGATCTACATGATATATAAGACCAACAAATTACACTTAACAAAAGGGAATATATATTAAAAAAGTTAATTACTTCATCAAAATATCATACTTCATACAATCTCAAACAATTACTAATGATCCAATTTTCAATGTTCTACAAATGATTGCTAAGAGCACATACACATGGTTTTTTTTTTTTTTTGATTCAACGGAAAAATCATTAGCGAAATCAAAACAATTTTATAATTAAACACAAGATTCCATTTATTTGAAAATAATTTTTTTAGAATGATGCTTAACTTTAAGTAAAAAGGGATTTTATTTTCATTTAAATTCCTATTTTAATTATATTTATACCACCATGAAAAACATCCAATTTAACAAAGATTTCACTAGAGGTTGTCTCATATGGTCTAAAAAATACATTATATCATGATACCATTAAAATCTATTTTTTCATTGAATTTCATGATTTTTCAATATATTCCAAATAAAACAATTCATTACAAATGAATTAAAATTATTATTTTTGTAAAGATTTAAACATAGATTTATTTATAAATAAATTAAAATCATTTCTAGTGAAATAAAATGAAATCAATTCTAGAAGAATTGCATGCCAATGGATTGTTAGGATTTGATATAACACCATGATAACAATGATAAGATTGTTATTCAAAACAAAACCTGCAAATTCCCGCCAATAAGAATGAAAATAATAATAAGAATATTTTAATAATTTTTCTCTACATTCATTTTTGGGATTGTTGGTTGAGGATAATCAAAAAAGGGAAATGGAATGATAAGTTTTCATTTCTTTTATATTTATTTAGTTCCAAAAAAAAAAACTCATTCTTTTTATCTCATTTTTTTCATAATGAAATTATACTAGATAAGGGAATAACAGTTCCCCTAATTTCTCAGGGAAACTAATTATCTCATTTTGATTTTTGAGTTTGCCATCTTCAATAATAATAATAATAATAATAATAATAATACAATAAAATATAACAATAATATATAATATTAATTAATAAATAATTAATATAATAATTATAATAATAAAGATAATAAAATAGTTAATAATATAAAACAATTAATAATATTAGTCAAATAGTATTTATAAATACTAAAATAATAAAAATAATAATTGTTTAAAAATAATAAATAATAATAAAAGTTAAAATGAAAATAATATTAAATAATTAAAAAGTAATAATATTACTAACTAAAGTAGATAATAATAAATAATAAAATATTAATAATATTAGTAAAATAATAACAAAGAGTAATAATATAATAATTATAATCATAGAATTATAATTATAGCAATTATCTTAATAATAATTAAAGTGAATTATTTTTTGAATGTAGTAATTGTTAAGTAAATTAGGAGAACTTGCTTCCCTTTTTTATTTAACTAAATAAAATGAATAATCATTAGTTATTCATTCTCTTATACTCCTTATTTCCCTTGATTCTTTTCTTTTTCTCCGGTTGAACCAAACACACCCCTTGATTTATGTGCCCACTAGATAACCAGGAATTTCTCAATATAATCTCCAATCTTGCACTATGAGAGCTCAAAAAAAAAATTATAATAAAAATCAAAGCATATTTAGAATTTGAGATAGTACCTCTAAAAGCAATGCTGATTGAGCCCATTATTGTAAATCAAGCTTTTCAAGTTTAATCTCAAATTTTGCTCCGAAAAGGAAAAAAAAAATCCTTTCTTGACTGGATACAACACCACGCAAAAAGAACGATGGATATGATTTTCAAAATAAAACACCTTAATAATTGAATCCCAAATTTATTTTGTGAATTCTCATTTGAAAATCATGAATCATTTTTTAAATATCTTAGGCTCTATTTATATTTGTTTTAGTGGAAAATTTTTTTAAGAATATTATTATATATAAATTATTAAAATAATGGAAAATGACTTATATGCTCAAAGCTCAATGTTAAATATAATGAATTTAGTGGATAACAACTTTTTTAAAGAGAAAGTTATTTTTTTTCATTATCATAATTCTAAATATCATTTTTTAATATTAGAGTATGAATATATTATATTCCTTCATATATATATATATATATATCCCAAAAATAGGCAGAATCTTGGTCAACGAAGAACAAATTTTCTTTTGGCTGCAAAATTTAATATCACAAAATACCATTGGCAGAATTTTCACCTTCGCAAACGACTCTTTGATCTTCTGTTCAATTGCTTAGTGTGGATTTTGAAGATTCAGATTGCATAAAGATTGTGAAAATCTTGAATAATAAAAGGACCACATAGCAACATCCTTTTCTGGTTGCTATCATGACAACTTTTGGTTCGAACTAATTTGGCCCGTTGATCATAACACCTATCAAAAATCAATGCGACATCAAGTGTTGTATGCCATACAACAAGTGACAATTTGTACCATAGAAACCTCCGTTAGAATTTTAGTTTGTAATAATTGAAACTTTTTAAGTTAGTTAAATTTTAACATAGAAATGCTGCATAATTTTTTCTTGGTATAATAAACTGAGTGATTGAAATTATCTCACCCTAGATATTTTCCCACTTTCTTTAATTTTCAACCACTAGTATTTTAATTTTTTCTTTAAATTTCTTTCTTTCCTTGAGTCCCATATTCCTTTCTCCACACCTGCAGAATCCCACTTCCTTGAACTTTCTTCCTCACTCGTCTCTTCCTCCTTCACTCTCTCTATTTCTCTTTTCTGGCCTTCCCTTTCACACTCGTGTCATCCATGGTTGCCACACTCTTTTCCATTAAAGCAAATCTGATGCAACTAACTTTCCATTTTCTCTTTTTTTCTCCTCATCTGTCTTCCGTTAATCTGAAGTAGTCTACCCACACAAGAGGGCAACGTGTGCTTTAGTTCCACTTGATGACCACTCCCAATCCATTGAAGGTACACCTAAGTTACGGAATTTCCTTCACTAATTAGTTAGATTTTATTAGGTACTCTAGTGTTATTTAATTACTATAGATGTGGACTATGTAAGTAAAGTTGGATAAAGATAATTCTTGGAAATGACTTTTATTAGGGAAAAAACTATATAATATTGGATTATCTCTATAAAGGCGATTTAAGTAGTTGACTTTCATGCGAAATTAGGCACTAATCCAAGAAAATTTTACTTGTGATGAATACTTGTAGATTGAAGATAGAAAGTAGGATTAGCTATATTGAGACACAAGAAGCATATTATGTGCACTTGAGATGAGTGGATAGTTTCCTTTTTTTCAAAAAATTCTTATGTGGAGATTTCTTTTTAATTAGTTTTGGTTTTCATATTGTATTTTACTAATTTTTTAGCTAATTGAAGTTCTAAGTTGATTATATCAAATTTTATATTTTGGTAAATGGTCTATATGCATTATTCATATAGAAAACTTGTGTTTATGATAACATTGTTTCATAAATTTCAAGTGAAACAGTCTAAAATCCTTTTTATGTTGAAAATCTTAATTTTATGAAAAATGATGATTGAAATGTAAATATTGATTTTGTAAATCAATAGAAATTGAATTTGTCATTGAATATTGTTTTATGAAATAATGATATTTCATGACTTTATTAAGAATTATAAATATTGGATCCTTGGTGAATTTCTTTACATAACCCCCAAGTGTACTTGGAAATTGAATGGTATTGTGAGAATTAAAATTGCTCGAAGGATAAGGGGAGATTAAAATTGATGGGGGATAAGGTGAAGGGCGGTATTGTTATTGACAATTGTATACTATAACTTATGGTTGTCTTTAGAAATCACTGCTAGATCCTAAACTATAAATTATAGATAAGTTCTTTCTAATTTCATAAGTATTTTCTTTAAATTGCTTATTTATGTTTCATTTTTCATTTATGTGACTAAATTATAGATAATGCTCTTTATTTCATTTGAATGAGAGCCCTGTATTATAAAAATGCCATTCTCTAGTGATTTCATCACCCTACTCTTGAC